>CM055267.1:46735784-46822235 GCA_029237695.1 Conchocele bisecta
ACTAATTGACTATTATTTTCTTCGTCATCGAAATTGCTTGGCCGTAAATGATACTCTGTTGTGTTGATGGGCCGTTAAGCATCATTTCAGTTCATTGGAGCGGGGTGGTGAGTGGCATTATTATTGCAACGAGGCGAGAAAAATGTGCACCCGACCCGGGGCTCGAACCCAAGACCTCTGGTTTATCGTACCATGGCTCTACCGACTGGGCTAACCGACCACAGATACACACTACCTCCCCATATTGAGTTACATACCAACCGTAATAATTGGTTACTGTTCAACATCGAAAACGGACATATAACATTTCACCTTTATATGACCTTGTCCTACTTTTCCACTTAAAAGAGGTATAATCAGGTTCTGTTTTCGCGATACACTTGTGTATGTATCATTTAGATATCAAATAAAACAAATTTCACTGTTATCCGACAATTATGTGCCGTTCTTTTACTGATTTCATATTCCGGACAGCCGGTTTTTCATGACTGCATGACTAACTTCTAGTAGTAGTAAGGGAGTCAAAATGATACCACCTACCGTGATATCATTTATAACCCTCTATAATACCCCCACCACCCCCGAAAATCAAAAAAATTGGTTAACAAGGAAAATTCGGTCTCCCGACAGCAAATTTATGAATTTTTGGAGAAAATAATTTTGAAAAGAGGGAGTCCCAATTATATTGGTAATTGACTTTTGAAAGTATATATTGGTGTCATAAATACATCATGTTTTTTTTCACGTCCAATTGAACAGAAAAAACGAGTACCAATATTATTAGAGAAAATGGATAATACAATATAATTTGAATTGAAAATTTTTAATGACTGTGTTGAAGAAGTTTACGAAGAATACGGGGGTTATAATCCTGTATATAAATTCTATAAAATGAGAACACTAGGCGATATCGAATATATGAAATACCAGCGAAATTTATTACGCTTCGATAAAAACGTTACATTTCCAATATTATACCGGCAATTATGTCAACTATACAAGAGGCAAATACGAACATTAAGACAGATAATGCGTATCGGATATGAAACTAAGGCGTATTATATAAAACTATTAAAACCCAACGATTCGTTTACGAACGTACATTTCTACGATATCGCTTATAAATTTATATTGTAATCAACACAAGCAGACGACAATGTTTCACTTACACGTGTTATAAACATGCAAATTATGTGTCCTACCTTACACGTATATTAAGTGTCCATTTTATAGAGAGATTACACGATTACGTCTTCTGGGATGAAACATAAACACACTATAATATATACTACACACACGTGGGTGTGTATTACACAACCCGCTATCGATATTCCGGAATGAAACATAAACACACTGTAATATATACTACACACACGTGGGTGTGTATTACACAACCCGCTATCGATATTCCGGAAGTATTTCTTACATTGTGATGGGTTGGCATGTTTTTTATTTTTTTAATTTTACTTTTAATAATTTAGAACGTTATAACCTATATTATTAAATAAAAAATGAACTTGTTATATATAAAACAAATAAAAATAAACGAGTAAATATTTGGTATTGCACAACACGGTTTTAGCTTCATATATGTAAAATTAACAACAATAATTTGTCTTGGGGGACGCCCCTTGACGAAAAATGAGCGCTCAGTGCTTCCGTGCAGGCACTTCCAAGGTTGCCTAGACTTTCGACACTGGTTCGTAGATCAGCCGATAGATGGGGGTGTGCTGTACAGGCAGCTATTACACCCGGCTAGCCACAACATGAGACGAGTAAGACAAAGACAAGATCAGAAAAGGTGGCTAGCCGGGTGGGCCCAGAAGGGTTTTGCTGGCGTGGGTTCGAGCCTCGGTGGAAGCTAAAAAAAAAATACTTGTTTTTCTTTTTAAATTGTTAATAATTTTCCTAAAATTAATTAATAAATTGTTTACTGCGACAATATAATTAATTTTAATTAATTTTAATTCTAAAATCTGAACTTCTTTCGTTAATTGTACACAGTGTTGATGGAGTGGTATTGGCAATTGGAAGCGTTGATTCGTTCATATTTAAATTTTACAAATTTATTTCAATATATTAGTATTTACAAAATAAGTTCAATTAACAACGAGACAATAGTGGAAGAACTCTCTTGGTCACCGAATTTCGTAACAAAGTTAATAACACTACCTTTGGAAAGTCTAATTCGATCATAACCGGAGAACGAAACCACCGTCGAATTATCTCCAGAGATTTTAGTGACTCCAACACCCCGTTCTTCCCCATCTACTACAATATTTATCGCGACCGCGCCCACAGGTTTACCACTACCATTAACCGAGCACACCGCCATTTGGATAACTTCACCCGCGGCTGTCATAGTGTATCCCCACATTTATTACTCGCTTTGGCACCGAACGAATATTCATAGTGCCCCTCAACCAATGGGCCCCGCTTCTCAGCCCAAACTGTGATGGCACGTTTTAGCGTTTTCATTGTTCGCACTATTCCGGCAAGCGCACTGTTTGCGTTATATGCCTCAGTACGAATATTATAAGAGGCCTCCTCAAGAGCTTTGGTCGCGGCTATACGATCATGTTTCAGTTTATCGGAACTTCGGTTATCTTTCCGTCTAGTTCGGTAAGTGCCGCTTCTTCTACTGAGAGAGTCCTCTAAGCGCAACGCATCATAAGCCTCCGTAATGGTCGCCTGGTGGCCTTCTAGGGCTTTCTCAACACCCAACCGGGCCTCTTTTTGAAATTCGGTTATTTTCCCGTCTAGTTCAGCAACCGCCGCTTCTCTGATGAGAGAGTCCTCTGAGCGCAACGCTTCATAAGCCTTCGCAAGGGCTGCCTGGTGGTCTTCTCGGGCTTTCTCAATACCCGACCGGGCCTCTTTTCGAAATTCGGTTATTTTTCCGTCTAGTTCACCAACCGCCGCTTCTCTGAGAGAGTCCTCTGAGCGCAACACCCTATAAGCCTCCGTAGGGTCCGCCTGGTGGTCTTCTCGGGTTTTCTCAATACCCGTTCGGACCCCCTCAACCCCCAACCGGGCCTCTTTTCGAAAATTGGTTATTTTTTCGTCTAGTTCAGTAAGTGCCGCTTCTCTGTTGAGAGAGTCCTCTGAGCGCAACGCCCCATAAGCCTCCGCAATGGCCTCCTTGTGGTTTTCTCGGACCCCCTCAACCCCCGACCTGGTCTCTTTCAGAAATTCGGCTATTTTCCCGTCTAGTTCAGTGAGTGTAGCTTCTTTGCTGAGAGAGTCCTCTAAGCGCAACGCATCATAAGCCTCCGCAAGGGCCTCCGCAAGGTTCGACTGGTGGTCTTCTCGGACTTTATCGATACCCGACCGGGTCTCTTTTCGAAATTCGGTTATTTTTCCGTCTAGTTCAACAACCGCCGCTTCTTTGCTGAGAGAGTCCTCTAAGCACAACACCCTATATTCCTCCGTAAGGTCCGCCTGGTGGTCTTCTCGGGTTTTCTCAATACCCGACGTGGCCTCTTTTCGAAATTTGGTTATTTTTTTGTCTAGTTCGGTAAGTGCCGCTTCTCTGATGAGATAGTCCTCTAAGCGCAACGTATCATAACCCTCCGTAAGGGCCGCCTGGCGGTCTTCTCGGACTTTATCAATATCCGACCTGGTCTCTTTTCGAAATTTTGTTATTTTTCCGTCTAGTTCGGTAAGTGTCGCTTCACTGATGAGAGTGTCCTTTAAGAGCAACGCATCATAAGCCTCCGTAAGGTCCGCCTGGTGGTCTTCTCGGACTTTCTCAATACCCGACCGGGCCTCTTTTCGAAATTTTGTTATTTTTTTGTCTAGTTCGTTTAGTTCCGTATGCGTTTCTTCGCGACTTTGTGTATTCACAGCCAGGGCATATTCTCTAAGTTGTGACAGTAGACTCTTGTGAATCTCGTCCGTGGCCCACGATATAGTTCTATTGATCAAGGCCTTTGTTTTTTGGGTAGTTAAAAAGTCGCCCTCTGTCGGGATGAATCCCCCTTCTGTCGGTTCCAAATTCTTTGAATTTGTCACCCAATCGGAAGAACTACCTGGTCCGTATATACTCATTTTCAATAATGTTGATAATATATATTACGAACATGCGTTTAATTCTAAATAATTTTCTTAAAAAATTAATTAATTTAAAATTTCTAGGACGACCGAAATCGGGTAATCGTTCTTCAACTCTCGCCCTTTATCATCGAGAATAGAAATCTGCAACTCGTGGATGTGTCCCGATTCCAAAACTTTCATCTCGGGGTGTGGGAATGCTAAGGTCATGGTCTCACCATAGAAACAGTCGCTGGCGGGCACGGTTTTCAGTAATGTGGTGGGATGTGCCGTCTACCGTGTTGTACGATGTGTTCACCCGATCCAGGTGCACCCCGAGTTTTCGTGACGGCGAAGTTCACCGGGTCGTGCCGACGTGCTCGCCAGGATCAAACACTCCGTCATCGTTGTAAGGGTATGTTATTTTAAATCCTAACAGTGAGCCCAACCCCGGTGAGATCCATAAACGCCTATCAACGGTCAATGTCGTGAGCCCCGTGGCTTTCGAGATTGCGAGAGTGACTACACCAGGAATCTTCTCCGCGACAAAAGCTTGGAGATCTCCGAAACTCCAAAGACCCTGCGGTACTATAGCATCTGGAGTTCTACGAAATCCTGAGGTCACTGGTTCAGTTATGATGTAGTTTCCGAAAGCCACAGGGCTTACACCCTCGACTTCTGATGTGAAAAACTCGAGCGTTTCAACGTTTTTCCACCCGACCGTGAACATGATTGATCTAAGGCCTACCCGGCGTTGTCCGCAGCAGTTGTCGATTGATTTTTGAAGTTCACAACTCCCTTTTTGAACGTTAGTGATAGTAGCAAACATAATAATATCTTTCAATGGATACAAAAGCATTTAGCTTTAACTCTAATGCAAAGTACGCGGTCGGAGGTAAATACGCGCAAAAAGACGTTGTTAACCTTGTACACCCAACCGTAACGGTTAGACCTGACAGTGGCTTTGCCACCAATTTCCCTAACACGTTTGAGAAATATAGGCTGCCCAAGATTACTACGATGGAGGCGGTAAACGGGTGGAAAGCCACACCGATGCAGTTTTGGCAGAACCAGCTAAATATTGCTGTATGGTGCGCAACAGCCGGGTGTGGAGTTTCACATAAAGACCATCTAACATCCAAGAATATCATGTTCCGAAGTTTCTACAACTTTCACACGTATTATACTATTAGGAGGATTCTCAAAGAACTAGGTATTTCTCTACCTCAAGACGACGCCTGGGATCCCATTTTCAACGCATACGACCGTATGGCGTTTGAAAGACTGTGTAACGAATTTAACGTTTCAAAAGACGCGGACTGGAGGCAGAAAGCATTTCCTACCACCACCGGTCTCGGGGACGTTCTCATTCTGGGCCAGTCCGGGAATTGGACGCAGACTGATTTTAGACACGATTACTCCGGTGACCACATCGTCAGTCGGAACGCCGGAATTTTGACCGCGACTATGACTTTCGGGCCAGAAGTGTCTGGAGGTCGGCACTGTGGCGTGTTTTCTTGTAAAATGTTACCTCCGAAACTGGCTCACGTCGATTACATACAGCAGGCTGCTGAGGTTCAGAACGCGTGGACCACATTTATGTTAGATAAGGGTCTAGGGTTCACGCAGGCCGGGGTTACTCGCGTCAACGAATCTATTCGCACGTACGTCTGGGCCATCCTCGGCGCACAGAAGCAAACTCGCAGTTCTATACTGGGCACAGGAACAGCGTTTGATGCACAAAAACAATTATTGGCACTTGTAGAGGACGCCATCTCAGCTAAGGTGGACCTGGAGAAGGCGATCCAGAATTATCAAGACGTTTTGCAGACTGCCAGCACCCCAGTGGACTATGTATTTTGAATAGGTCTTTATATGGCGTCGAGTAATATGATACTACGAGACGACCCGGTTGATGGTTACAATAATCAGATCGTAATCGCCACCGCCAATCAAAAAATCGGTCACAACGGTAACGTGAACACGGATATCATCAAGCGCACCCCCAAAATGATCGGGCGCGGAGTTGTAAATTCAAATAAATTTGAAAAAGATTTCATAAAACCCCCAAAACACAAAATGGATACACCTCCCTCAACACAATCGAACCCAGTACCCCCAATTCGTAAATTGGATGCACCATCGAGTTCCATCAACAATGTTGAAACACCAATCGAGATTGGAAGCACAACACACGAGGAGGAGAAATTAGCGCTTGTCGTCGCCCTCGTGGCGATCGGATTATTTGCGCTTTGGTTTTAGGAACTCTCTGGCGAAGAATAGTAGGAGACCGGCGATTGCCACGATTAAAGCCAAGTATTTTTTGGCTAGCCATCCGGCCGTTTTTGATATATATAGCAAGTAAGAAACGATACTTCCGATCAGTCCAGGTAGTGCGGCAGCCGCCTTTTCGGCTAATTTAGCCAGGAGACTGGCGAGGGCTTTTAGTTGTTTTTTTACCCACTCCTTGGCTCCGCCTGATGGCGCGGGTGCTGGTGCGGGTGCTGGTGCTGGCGCGGGTGGTGGCACCGCACCACCAGTGAAAGCTAGAACTATGGTTGATATAGTCATGCTGATAGCAACGAGGATGCTTGCTATCGTGATGCCCTGTTCTCTGAACAGAGTGCGAAGACTCACCGAGTGTCGTCTCCTCGTGCAGGACCCTCGAGATTATTTCGCGGATCCGACTTATTTGGATGCGGAGAGCCTCACGGTTAGTCGAGGCGGCCTCCAAACGAGCTGCTCTTTCATCACGCAACGACCGCAGGCGTTCGGTGATCCGCTCGGTAGATTCTCTATCGTCACCAGCTTCCTCCAGTTTTCTTTCTTCTAGCGCGATATGTTCATCCAGCGACGAGAGTTTGGCGAGGTTAAGGACCAGTTCGCCCCGGACCGTTTGCATAACCTTATCGAGGCCCCGGAGTTCGCGAAGAGGTAACGGTGGGTCATCGTTAGACCCTTGTTCGAGGTTGAGTATTTCGTTTTCGCTGAACGTGGTCTCCACTGCGTTAATAACGTCGGTGGCCACTTGAGGGACCTCGCTGAGCTCGCTGAGCTCGATAGAAACTGTCGAGTCATCCATCTTATCTTTTAGGTTGTTTACGGCCCTTACAGCTGCGGCACTCAAAACAATCTTCGTATTCTTCTTCCAATCTACGAATCCGAGCTCGTTCCTTACGAGTTGGCCACCGCCCGGGTTTCCGGCAATGGTACCCAGCGCTAGGGGTTTACCGGTCCTCGTGTTGACTATTGGGAGATTTGATGCTGCTTTTAGTCGCAATCTACCGTTCAGATCCAATTTGAACTTGGAGTAGTCGCGACCGACAGATGGGACCAGACCTTTTTCTGCTAAACTGTTGTAGTAGTCGTTTACAGCTCCCTCGAGTAATTCCCGACTTTGACTAGTAGTAGCGCCACCTAATTCCCCCGATTGGATTGGAACTGGAGGCTGTATCAATGGCGTTTCGTCATAGTCATCGATGTCATCATCATCGACGTAATCGTCTCTGCCGATTTCATACATGTTAATATCGTAATCATCCATCTTTATAACTTTCTTAAAATTAATTATGTATTAAAGACAAAACCATAAGGGTTTAATATAGTTTCACTAAATTATGTCTTCGAGTCAATACGGTCGCAAACTCAATCCATACCGCATCGGAGCTAACGACGTCATTGTGCCGGGTACTGTTCGCCTCGCTTTCACTATTTCGCTGACGTCGACGGACGAGGACCGAACCGTCGTTCAGAACCTTGGTCGCGCCATCGTCAAGAATACCATGATAAAGATTTCTGGTAATGAGGTGATGTCGATCGATGACAGCGACGTCTACCATTGTTATCAGGACCTATGGAAGACGGCGCAAGAGCGCGAAAACGCCGTCTATCAGGGTATTGACACCAGCAAAAATAAGAACGTAACCAAACTTAGAATCGGGGCTGCTAACAAGGCAGATAACAACGCGAGCGACAACGCGGTCGCGGGTGCTTACGGCAACCGCTTCTACATCCCTCTCGACTTTGAGTTGCTGGAGAGTCACATGCCCTACTATCAGAGCGCTTTGGCTGACCGCCTCGAATACGAACTAACGTTCAACGACTACGGCCGAGTTCTCATAGCCAGCGACATGTTATCGACGTATACGATCGATAATGTTTCGCTGGAGTACGACATGGTCACGATGCCCGAACTCGCGCGATTGATCAGAACCCAGTACGCCGGGCGCGTTGCCATACTTTACGACCGAGTTCTTCGCCATCGCAAGATGACGAAAGACAAAGTGACACATTGTGGAATATTAATGTCAACGTACCCGCCCGCTCGATGAAAGGTATACTGATGTTGTTCGAGGATGCTCGGTTCGCGTTCGGTGCTAGAAAAACCGACAAATTATATAACCCCAAAATCACGAAGGTAGAGGTGACGATCGAGGGAGTACCCAATCAACTCTACAGCGCGGGTCTTCGCGCGCACCAGCAGTGGGACGAAGTAAGAAAGCAGTTTGCTGCCGGCTCTAAGCGCTCCCCGGAGGTTGCCGCGGTTGCCAAAGACCTGCAGCTCTCAGCCGTCTCCCTCGCGGATTTCCTGAATACCAAATACGCGTTATGGCTAGACATGCGAGCCAGCGACGACGACCAAATACACGGCAGCGGACGCCAAGTTGAGAACGCTAGCGAGGGTGTGACGATCCAGATA
The DNA here is from genome assembly GCA_029237695.1 of Conchocele bisecta. NCBI lineage: Eukaryota > Metazoa > Mollusca > Bivalvia > Lucinida > Thyasiridae > Conchocele > Conchocele bisecta. The sequence continues at coordinate 46,744,516 of CM055267.1, forward strand.
ACCAAAGAGGCGGACGGAGCCGGGCCATTGAACGTGTACTTATATATAATTACAGACGCACAACTCAACATCGAAGATGGCCGATACGTCTCAGCACTCTACTAAATCTAACGATTTATTAATTAATTTTAAGAAAATTAGCAATCATTCTAACGATTTATTAATTAATAAATTTGATAATTCTAAAGAATTAATTAAGAAAATTAGCAATCAATACCAATTCACGATTGGAGATGCCCACTCTGCCATAATATGTGGGCAGACAGGATGTGGAAAAACGGTTTTCATCCTAGACTTGCTCGAGGGCTCCTACCGCGATGCCTTTCGTCATATTGTGATCCTGTGTCCCACTGTGCGGCACAACGATACTTATCAGCGGCGAACGTGGATATGGACCGACCCTGAGGTATACGTTATTGACCCCGGTGATAGGCTTCACGATTGGTTGCGTTGTTTATACCAAATATTCCAGGGTGAGCCCACCCTATACGTGATTGACGATTGCTCGGCCAAGGCGGCGATGACCAAAAAGAAGGACATGCTCTCCGAGCTCACATTTTCTGGCCGCCATGCTAGGCAAAGCGTATGGATATCCACTCAAAAGTACAACGCCGTCCTCAAGGATTTGCGCGAGCAAACGAAATGGGTCGCCCTCTTTCACTGCAAGGACCGAGACACATTCGATGACTGTCTTCGAGAGAATGACGTTATCCCAACGCGCGAGGAGCGCCTGGAGGTTAGACGGATGCTTTCGGAAACTAAGCACGCCAAGTTTTTGCTAAAGATTGATCAACCAACTACTTACGAAGTTATCAATTAATTTTATAATTAATTAGCAATTACTGAACAAATGCTGAACAATGCTGAACAATGCTTAGCAATTGCTGAACATTGCTTAGCAATTGCTGAACAATGCTGAACAAATGCTTAACAAATGTTGAACAAATGCTGAACAATGGTTAACAATGTTAACAATTTGGTGCTCCGCTGCGAGCTTTGTTGCGAGCATAATGGTGATCATAAGTATCGGGTGGTGCGCTTGGCAATATGTTAAAGTGATGAGACTTGTTAGAATAGTTTAAATTTAATTTTAAGAAAAATGAACTGCGACGAACTTCTCGATCAGCTAATAGAAGAAACCTCAACTCCGACTGCCAACATAGACAATGATCCGACAGAGCAATCGGAATCAACTCCAACAGAGGTTGGTATTGGGTTTAGTGCAACGACTCCGAATGAAAATGAAAATGCGGCGCGACGAGAGCGGCTAGCTGCGCTGGTTGCTGGGGGACAATCGGAGCATTATCTCGGTAGGTGGCGTCTCTCAGTTTTTCAGGTGGATAAGATGTCAGATGCGGAGAGATCGATAAAATGTATGCGCGATACGAATCCAAATTGGGAGTGGAGATGACAAAAACTCTCGGATCGGCGGCTATTCATTGTACGCAAACCGCCGTTAGTATACTTCTCTCCTATACCAAACACCGCGGGATTTGATGACGGATCTAGAGACTGACCCTTTTAGAGGTCACACTCTTAGAACAGCCTGCTGCTCAATTTATCACAAGTTTTGGAATGTACTTAGCTCCGCTGACAACCGCCGTTGACCACGGGTAAACACTGTCAATTTGGACATATATGCCCAACGAACTATAAGCCCTGAAAAATGATGACACAAGACCACACCCGCGAGAGTGACGGAGTCGAACCCGATTGCTCCAACCCAATCGAACCCGAGTGTTACTCCGCCACTGGATGACATACCGCATATAAAAAAAATCCCAAAAGACAGGCAGCTGGGCGGGCGCCGGCTGCCACCCGAAAAGTTAAACAAGATAAAATACTCGCCGAGCTTCGAGAGGCTAAAACAGTCGTTGCAATCGGGGACGGAGACAGCAAAACATCTGAAGACAGAGTTGTACAACAACACCCCCAATTCACGAATTGGAAGCACACTCAACACCCAATCGAGGTTGGGCGAATCCGATTGAACCCAAATTCGTGAATTGGAGTTTGGGTTGTTGGTGGTGGTCTGGCAGTTGTTGGTGCCTTGTGCGTGTGGAAATACCCCCTATTATCGAAAAAACAACCAGCCAGTGTTCAGAAGAAAGTTACGAAACACCAATCGCGATTGGACGCGCCCCCCCATTTAAACATTGAATCGCGACCCCTTTTATATGCAATAATTATAATGGCTGAACAAGATGGTAAAATGTTAGTGAATGCGCTTTATCACGCCGTGGTGATATCGGGTTTCAGAATCGGGTATGCTCGACTATCAAAGATGGCCCTAGGAGGATCCGCTCCCAAATTGGACTTTACTGTGAGAGACGTAGGGCTCGCGACCTTAGATGTAGCGGCGGCAGTTTGGACCCGAGATTATCTAGTTAAAGCTGGAATTCTATGGAATTCTATGGAAATAAATGGCTTCAATCGCAATAATGATAGGTGGTGCGCTCGTAAACGCATTGGCGTTCAGCGGCAGCAACTTTCTATTCTCTAAACTACAAAACCTCGAACGCGGAATGAGGAGAGTAAGCGTCACGATTTATCTGTAGAACAACTCAATCAGCGCAAAGGAAGCGTGGTCGAAAAAACGAACCGCCCGCATCTTGACTGGGTCAATGAAGAGCTTCGCCGCGAAAATCACGCCGCACAAACAATTTTCAGAACGTTGAAGAAGCCAACCGCAAGTACGCGCTGGCATATCCGCAGAAAAGTCTTGCGCCGCTGGATCGCGAGCCCAACTTTCAGATTTCTATGTACCGTCAGGAGCCCCAAAAAGACCGCGAGATCGCGTTCATCGTCGTAGGGAATTGGGTGTGGTGGGTCTCGTCGGCTACTATATTCAATCGAGATTTTAAAAATTAATTATTTTTTTAAATAACTTTTTTTATAAATATATATATATGAACGATGTCAGTTGACGAACTTTATTTTGCTATGATTGATGTAGGGCTACACTGCCCTTAAACACCGCATAGCTGGTTGCAAAGGGTTATGATTCGTTGGCCCGAGATTCTCTCGAGACGTGGCGGGGTGAGGACGAAAAGGCGGCCACCCTTTTCGCAAAGCGGATGTTAGATTCCTCCACCAATCCTGGGGGATTAGATTTTCCCAATTTCCTTCAGAACTTAACCCCCCAATCGCGATTGTACTTCCAATAAAGGTTTATTATTATCGACGCAGTTACCGGACGATCTGGCGAGGGCATGTTGGAGATTGTCAGATATATTAGAATACATCGCATACGATGAACAAGCACAAACTTAATACAAACAAATATCGGTTCGCCTAACGCGCAAGCTAGCGAACACGTACTATAGCCCCCGCGGCTACTGGAAGGGACTCGCTGCCATCAAGAACCTCGCGGCGGCGACCAAGGTTTCAGAAAACGCTGTCAAGGAATGGCTCAAGAAGCAGGCCATCTGGCAGATCTATTTACCCGCGCCTCACAATATTCCGCGCCCGAAATTCGACGTGCCGGTACCGAACCAAGTTCACCAAGCGGATCTCCTGTTTTCTCCCTCACGATCGCGTCAGTCGTAAGACGTACAAGTACGCGCTGACAGTCGTTGACGTAGCGAGTCGTTATAAGGGGGCTGAGCCGTTGGCCACTAAAGAGTCTAAGGAGGTGGCCGAGGCTCTCTCCCGAATATATAAGAGGAGTCCTCTCAAATGGCCGAATCTTCTCCAGGTCGATCCCGGCCGTGAGTTCATGGGCGCGGTCTCTCATCTATTGTCTAAGCACGAAGTTTCTATCAGACGCGGCCGCGTCAACATCCACCGGGACCAGGGGATCGTGGAACGCTTCAATCGAACCCTGGCTGAGAGACTGTTCGGACACCAATACGCTAAAGAACTTGTAGACCCTCATTCGCGATCGACCGAGTGGGTGGCCAGACGCCCGCCGTGGTCTCCGCACTGAACGGAGAGGTGACCAGATTGATAGGTAAGAAGCCCGTAGATGCCATCAAGTTTAAAAGGGTGACGAGCGAGCCCTCTGCCGTCTCGCGCGGGCGACCCGTTGGTTTAGAGGAGCAACGGCTTCCATCGGATATTGACGTCCGGTCCGGTACCTCTATCAACCGGGAGAGCTCGAAGGTGGCAGCCGCCGCGCGACTGATCCCGTGTGGTCTCTCAATGTATATCATCTAGATCGATCTATTACCAAGCCCGATGAGCCCGTGCTCTACTATTTGGATGATGGGCCATCTCGAGGGTTTGTTCGCGAAGAACTTCTCGCGGTGCCTTCTGACACCCAGCTACCCCCGGATCGTCATAGTCTTTAGATTGCTAATTTTCTTAATTTTTTTCAAAATTATTAAATAAATCATTAGAGAGGTTCTGTATGTATTCCGTCTGGTAACACACGTCTTTTATCGAAGTATGCCGAGTCCTAATTTTTGTTGACAGTACGTTTTCATAACACCGTCTTTCATTTTAAATCCCCTATTTTGTGCTACATCTATAATGTGTTTTCCATCTTCTGTAGTTTCACTTAGTACTCGTTTATATCTATCCCAATTTAATTGTTAGTTCTCTTGGACATTCCTTTCGCAGAGTTTTTATTAATAGAATTAAATTTTTCTACAAAATAACACTTACTAGATAACGCTATCGCCCTATCTCCGCTAAATTCCATTTTGAAAAGTCGGGCTCTCTTTCGCTCCATTTATCCCAAGCCAACCATTTCTTTTTTTCTTTTTCAAACCCGTCTAGTAAGTTAGGTCTAATCAATTCCTCTATCGTTTTTTTCCACTAACTCCTATATACATACTATCCGTATCCATCTGTATTAATTCAAAGTCTTCTCTTTTTACGTATTTGTCAAGAAATTCGTAGTAAAATTCCAACATTCTCAATTTAGCTAGTTGATAAACCGCTATTCCACAATGGAATGGTCTCTTTACCGCACACCTGGGTTTTCTTGAAGATATTTCGTACGCATCTCCTATCTCTTCCAAATCATCAAAGAATGCAGATCTTAATGCTTTGTCAACACAGGTTTCGTTTTGTGTATATGTCGTATTTAAATGTCTCTCAGTTGCCTCTATCATTTTTCCACAACACGAGTTTCCTAATAATTTCATTATGTCGGCTACTGGTTTCTTATTTGGTTCTACATCGCCTGTTCGTCTTGCGGCTGTAACTTCTTTTGTGAACCATTCGAAGGGTTTACCACTAATATAATCTATGACACGATGAACTCCCGTTATTTCTAGGCCGTGTTTTAAATACCATTTCAACAGTGGCGCGTACAGCAATACTTTGGTGGCCGACATATATCCCACCAATTTTCTTCCATTTCCTCTAGTTCTTCCAGTATCTTCCAAATATTTTTATCATGTGTGCGGGAACTTCATCAACTCTACTTCTCTGTTTATAAATATTGGGACATTTCAGAAAACTTATCTTTTAAGTTGTGTGGAACTTCTATATCCACCTCCGCAAACCCAAACCAGTCTCCAGATAAAACTCTTTTACAAAACTTTTTAATAAATTTAGGGTTATGTGGGGTATCTATATGGTGTATAGTTTCTCTCTCCCACACGGCATCTCTTTATTTAACGTAGATAAATATAACGCGTTTGAGTCGTACCCCAAAACAGCCTTGCACGGTTTGGAACCCACTCTAATATTTGAAACACCAGCTTCTGCATATCGTGTAAATACTATTGATGGACCGCCAACTAGAGCGTCCTTCATCATTTCGTATGTTTCTTCTTTTGGTGCATATAGAGCATCCTCCGGTATAATCGTCTTTGAAGATTTTTGTTCTTTAATGGTTCCTCTCAATAAATATTGTATAGCTACTCCAGGTAGTGTTACCGCATCTTTGAAAATATCCACACCTCTGTGTTAATAAAATTCACACATTTTTTCCACCGCTTCTAGGAACGGTGCTACATCTAAACCGTTATAATATTTCAACCAATCTCTGAAAGTTTTCATATTATTACTTAATTCTGTTTCATCTTTAACATTTTCCCAGATAGTTTGGAATACCAATTCTCTATATCCGGTAGTCCTGGGTAATCCAGTTTGTCTGGAGAATCGAACCACTCATAAGGAAAGAAAGATTTCTGTCCTTTGCATTCGTAGGCTTTTATCCAACTATCGTAACTTACACCGGGTCCTAGATAAAGTATTACATCAAGAAATCTAAACTCTGGATAGTAAATAGAAATATTGTTGCGTTTGCACGTTTTCCGACCATTACTTTCTTTGTTGTTGATGCCAGTTCGCCTACTAGGTATTTCTTTATTAAGTTTATATCGTACTTACTGCTGTTAAAACCTATAACCGGTACTTGCTCTATCCACTGTTTCGATCTTGGCGATTTGGTTTTTACGTAAATGTTCTGTATTAAACCCATATCTTGACCACACTTCTTCTCTTATAGCTTTTCCCCTGACTTTCAAATCTTCTACGAATTTTTTCTATAAGTTTTGCGGGATCTTTATCACAAATATGAGTTACTGTTCCTGAGAAATTATCTCCTATACTAACGCTTACCGGAACGTGCTCGGCTTCGTACTCTAGATTATTACCGAGAGTTTCAAATTCTGGGTTGAGATATGCCTCAAAATCGTATACTATCTGATATGGATAAATAGTAGTGTCGCAACCGATCTTTATGTCTTTACCAGTTCTTTGAAATTTGCATTCCCACATAACTACTAGGTTGAATTCTTTGCTTCTTCTAATAAGTGTATCTCTCTCATAGTGGATGCGCGTTCTTCTTTTCTATGTTTTGCATGAATCTCACACCGTGCCAGTAACAGCCGTGATATTGATATACGGTATTGGTTTCTGGACAGTATCCATCTACTGGAGCTCCTAAAATCCATCTTTCACCCCCGTGTCCACACTGTTCGTGTGAATGTGAATTCCCTCGCGCTTTTCCACAGAGTACATCCAATCGATCGCCCCATAACTGTTAGAACTTTTTGGGTGAGAACGCTTTCTCGAACGACGAACGCGGGCGCTCTAAATAATTACCATCACATACTACTTTTGTCTCACCTTTCATACATTTTGGTCCGTGTCTCTTCATATTACTCACTTTCGTGAATTTCTGCTTGCAATTATCGCAGGCGTAAATTTTAGATAGGTTTTTAAGGTTTTTTATTAGAAATGCGTGATTATTAAACAGTCCTATTGTCATTGGTTTATTACCTATTGCCTTATAGTGCGCTGGTACCTTTTTCAACCACCATACGTTACATTCGGTGGGTTGATATACTTCTATACCGATTTTAAAAAACTCTTCAAACCTTTTTCAGATCTGAAAAAGGAATTGGTGAAACAACATTACTACCAAAATATTGCTTACTAAGTTCTTTCGCCTTTTCTGTACATCTGTCGGGTCTTTTATCTGTCATATGCATAGCTAGACACCTGAACAGACAAAGGTCGTCATTATACTTATCTAAAGAATACATACCTTTTTTATTCTTCAGCCATTCTGGAAGTTCTCCTCCTGCTCTTCTTTGGATTGTAGTCCCAAATTTTTCCCCTACTACCCTGTATTAGCTTTACGAAAACCTCTACCCATCTTACAAACTTCCACTTTGTATTCGGTCTGTCTATTTTATCGGACATTATTCGTGTTTGCTCCTTATCTGACAGCCATTTTTTAACGGTTTTCATTGATGATAGTGGTTCGCTACCACCGAGATTTTCGTGCATTATTATAGTTACAGGTTTTCCATTTTTAATTTCCTCCATATGTTCTAGCTTGTAAGAATATGAATATCTCAAATAAAAATTGGTTGTTAGATACGGAGCGAGTTTCTCGGACATGCGTTCAGACTCGTTGATGTTAATGTTTTTACGAAAGGATAATGTAACTACCCGTCTTCCATTTTCTACCTTTTCCAATGTTTCATCGTGAGCCCCAATATTTCTTCACCTTTTTTCCACTATCACGCGAACGAGAGATCTTTTATTTTGTATTGGGCCACCTGTGTGTCTAATTTGGGACAAATTATTGGTGCTTGAAGGTTTTATTACACTAGCCCTTAACTCCGCAATACTTTCTTTTTGAATCCTGTTACCAACTTCATCCGCTAGTGAGAGGTTTGTAAATGCCCCTCTTTTATAGGCGCGGGTAAACCGCTTCATAAACGCCTCATTCTTTGTGGCATTTATCAGCTTTGTCAACCCCCTAACTCTCAACCGTGTACTATAAGTAATCCCTAGAGATTCGGCTTCTCTTCTCAAACTTTCTATTTCTGCTCTAGTTTCTGGCGTTATCATATTTTCTGTATTATACTTTTGTATATATACTTTTTGTATAACCTATAAAATTTATCTGTTCAAATTGGACGTCAAAAAATTTACATAATGTTTTTTTTCACGTCCAATTGAACAGATAAATTTTATATACATATAATGGAGTGTGAGACTTGTTGTAAGACGTTTACGTGTAAAGACTATCTACGAAGGCATCTAGCGAGACGTAGAAAGTTTCCTTGTGTCCCCCCACAATTTCAATGCCCTAGATGCCCTTGTAAATTCGTTAATGCCCAAACTCTTTGTAGACATAAGCAACTACGCTGTCAGGTGGCTAAAGGTGAACGTGGTAGACTAGAGCTGGTAGAATTAGTTGCTGATCTGCGAAATAAATTAGCTATATCGGAGGAGAAAAATGAGGAATATAAACTATTGTACTTGCATGAATGTATTTCGACTTTTTTCAAAAGTCAATTACCAATATAATTGGGACTCCCTCTCTTTTCAAAATTCTCTCAAAAATTCATAAATTTGCTGTCGGGAGACCCAATTTTCCTCGTTAACCAATTTTTTGATTTTCGGGGTGGTGGGGGTATTATAGAGGGTTATAAATGATACCACGGTAGGTGGTATCATTTTGACTCCCTTACTACTACTCTTCTCCTTGTTTTGCTTACCACAGTTATTTCCCTTAGCGGTCACGTGGGTATATGACATATGCGTAGTACTTCTGAAATGTAGGCATATTGCGATTAGTATGCTCTATTAATTCAACAGACTCCTTAGGACTTGAATTTATTAGACCTCCGGTATAACATACATACCCTAATTGTACTGTATAAATATAAGAATGACCTAGTTATAAAATACATACTGAAATGCGACAGTGGATGACAAAATGGACATTACCTGCAATTTTCAACAGCTGTCGGATACCAGTCTGTATAGTACGTATATTTACATCGTCAGGTTACAATCTATTTGTTTTCCGATAGTAGTTATATATAATGCTAAATCAGTCACCAGGAGCGTAACAGAGTAGACACTTATCAGAGATGTCAGGTGTGTAGATGGAGGTGTGCTATGCTGGTCAAAATGTCATAAGTTAACTATTGTGGGCGGGCCATTGTCTATTTACAATGCAGCACATGGGGTCAAATTAGGGGCCAGTAGCGGGGAAATTAGTCACTCCAATTGCCACGGGGTGGAATGCACTGGAGGACCAGTGACCGAATACTCCGCGGCTGGGTTTGATTATTTATTGATACCTGCCCGCGGCGCCGTTGTTTGAAGCTTGTGTCATCCGCTGTAGTTATCAGAGTGATTAATTACCTCGCCCGGGCACTGCGACTGAGAGGGTCAATATGTGAAGCACAACACGTGGCTTTTGCGACCAGTGTAGATCCAGATCAGCCTGTGCATCCGCACAGACTGATCAGTATCTGCACTTTTCCCCATTGTATCAATGAAACGCACTAACAAGCATTAGGCTGCATGAGTGTGATATAGGATAATCACCTACACTGGTTGCAAATCACACAAGCCCAATTTCCTGTCACCGCCACGTCTAGTACCAATCTATGTTTAATCAATGTAACCCCAGTTTGGAAAAAACAACTATTTTATTCTGGAAAACATCTGTAGTTTTTTAACATCATGTCCATACATTTTCTATGTATTTGAAACAAGACAGTAGGCAAATATATTAGAAATAGTAAGCATTTAACTATCACGGATAAATAAGCATGGGAATATTAATATTCAAGTTACAAAATGTTAATCATGTAATATAACAATCATGCATGTTTAGAAACAACAATCTCATCAATATTTCATTTTCGAATCTGTAGGAAGCATCATGATGTGCACAGTGTATCGATTCTTCCATATCTGTCAAAAAGTAAGCCCTATCTGTCAAACTGGATTCAACCAAATAGCTTGGAATAGGTGTGGCCTCACGGATTAAACATAGACCTGTCCCAACATCCACTCGCCTAATTAATTCCAGCGGTCAAGTCATGAGATAAGTGGTTTGCTATGCCGCATTGTTGTTGACATCCGGCTGACAAACGTTTGAACGTAGCTTCACACGTTTGTCACGGATTATGATTGATACAAAAGGATTAAACCAATCAGCAGTGGGTGGTTGGTCGGGCGAACGCGATGGCGTAAATTAACGGTAGGGGTTCCTCATTATAGGAATGACGAGTTGCCAGGCTTAGCCCTCAGGTACGTTTTTATCTTTGGCTCTTTTGTTGAATTGGGTTATTGCCCATTATAAAAGTAATAAGATTATTACCTATCCTACTGATTTTGGGAGGGGCCAAGTGATTCTGGTGTGGCGAGGACCTGGCATCAAATCAGAATTATTCTGATTTCAGGGCTGAATATATATTTTTTAGGATTTTCCCCCCATTTGTACATGTACTTGAACATGTACATGTACTTGTGCAGGTAATATAAGGGAGTTAGTACTAAACCCATTGACCCGGCTTTAAATGACCTTAGCAGTTGATAGGCCGTTAAGCCCCAACAAACAAAAATAAACCAATCAGCATGAAATGAGTGTGGCTTCGTTGATTTCAGAATGCACCGGTCCAAAATCCACTCCCCTATTTACCAGCGGTCAAATCAGCGGATAAATTGTTTGCTATGCCGGACAATTAATGCGGCATCTGTTTGAATGTAGCTACACACGCGTGTCACGAAATGTCGGAGACATTCTGTAACAAAACAAGACAATGTGCAACAAAATACCAATTAACATTTCATTCCTCATTTTTCGGATTTTGACTCGGCTGTCTGTTTGCCAGCGAATTACAACCGACTATCGCACAGTTCGTCCTCGCTGGCCATTGCAACCAGCGTATAAATAATACAAGTATAACTACAGTAGCGCTTTTATGCTCCTTACCTATTTGTATATACTAATATCGTATATATATCGTAATCGTATAGTATTGGTATATCTAATGAGCATATCGTATGATCATATAGTATTGGTATGTTTGTACCGTATCATCGTATAGTACAAACGTACTATACGAATATTATATAAACATACGATATCCGTTCGTATATACGATATATCTGTACGGATATGGTATGAATATACCATAATCTGGTATGTATGTACGATACAAACGTACCAGAATTATACACATGTATAAAAATCGTGTAAACATACGATTTGAATGGTATATCTATACGATATTGGTCGGTATGTACGGTACAAACATACCGTACGTTTATATTATATGCATATCGTATATAAAACATATCGTATTGGTATAGTATACGTATAGTATTGGTATAGTATGTATAGTTGGCCTGCATAAAAGCGCTACTGTAGGTGAATGAGTAAATACGATTAATGAATATGTTAAACGATATGCAACAAATAAATGATGTCAGTTAAATCCACACGTTATTCTATAAGAAACCTGTATGAACCAATCAGGGAAATTGTGCTACTGCTACGTCATAGCGATTATTTTTACAGCGCCACCTCGCGCCAGTAGGTCGCATAAACAGGAGAGATAAGCGATGACTAATTCATTGCCTGGCTCAGCATAGGTATCAGATACGGTGCAATATGAGAAACCTTAATATCATAAAAAAATACAAACGAACCGGAAATCGGTTGTTAGGGTCGCTTTTGTGTTTTCAGAGCATTTTGAAGGAAATAAGTGATATTTGGTAATGTGACCTTTAAATGACTTAGCCATCCTGACCACTTGTTTTCCATTTAAGTCAGTTCTACTGCCTATATAACACATACAACTTCCAAACTTGACGCAATAATCGGCTACTGCTCTACATCAAAGACCGGCAGATACGTTTGACCTTCATATTACCTAGACCTCCATTTTGCATTGCTCTTGTTGTTACGTACGTCCGTACATCTGTCCGTTTAAATTTACGTCGAAAAGTTTGTAAAAGTTTCTCCAACATGCAACATATCTTCAATATTACGCGAAATATTGCTTCCATACTTGGACACTTGAATCACCTGCATATGTGCCATACGCTCGCGACACCATTAGCGCGAACTTGACCTTGGTCACCTTTGAAATGTCGCTGAAACACTTAGCAATTTCGTTATGTCGAAAAGTGTGTAAGACTTTCTCCAACATGTAATATCTTCAATATTATGCGAAGGATTGCTTTCATACTTGGACACTTGAAACACCTGAACATTTGTCACACACTCGCACCACCATTAACATGACCTTGACGTTTGTCACCTTCAAAATGTCGGTGAAACACTTAGTAGCCATTTTGTTTTGTGACTTTGCCTCGTTTCATGTTCTTTTTTATAGTCCAGTATGCCTAGGGCATACCCATATTTTACAAACTTAATCTCTAGTTCTGTTTATATAATTGAGGCATCTATTCCACTTTGTGCATTTAACTCTGTTCCTCGGCTACACAGTGAAATAGTATTGATCCTGTTAATACTTAGCACTGTTTTGGACCATGTTGGACGGTGTACAATACTCTATGGAGTACCATTTGGTGTAATCATGTAACCTGTGCTATAAATCCCACTGGTCATACAGCTTTAGTTGATATATGCAGCCAGTGGGGTCATCCGGGTCCCATAGACAGATTTCAAGTTTCTAAAACCTTTGTTTTACTTAAATATTTCAACACAGCATACCTGTGGACAAATGCAACACATCCATACTGCCCTTAATATGACCTTGACCTTTCGACCTTGACAACTTACAACTTCTATATCCCTTGATGGATTACTTTAAATAGTTCAATACATCATACTTGTGGATAAATGCCACACATCAACACTGCCCTTAATGACCTTGACCTTTTGACCTTCATAAATGTGATTGTGAATAATTATCACTTTCGTTAATTAACTTTGCCACAGTTTCTCCAATCTGCCATTGGCGTATTCGTGTGTCGACAGGCTTCATTTCTTGTTGTGTTATAGCCTTACTTTGCTCTCACCAATTTGTTCAAATTTCATTAATAACTTAGGATGGACCATAGCCTTGGACTTCAATACCGGAGGTTGTGAGTTCAAAAATACTTACTTAGTATTTCCATTCCACTGTCTATATGACCTTAGATGTTGCTGGGTGTATTTAACCCATTCACTTTCGCTTTTCACATTTTCATATATGACTTCAGCTGGAGAATATACATATTAAATTATAAAATTGGTACAATCAACATATTTTCTCCCCCTTTCCTCCTCCTTTTATTGCAGCCTTTGAAGTACCAGAGTATACAAGCGAAGTACAGGTGATACACACATCGGGACATCTCAGTAGCGAGTGCTTGAAAAACTTTCGAATCTCCATGAGACAGCTGATTAATGACAATGTCTTCAAAAGCAGCATATCTGATGCCTGTGGTATATCATTCACTATTCGTGAAGATAGTATTGATTTTGCCAGCGATCTCACATCCGTAAGTGTTTTTTATACCTCCGCAACGAGTTGTGGGGTGGGGGGGGGTATACTGGAGTCCGGTTGTTTGTCCTTCCGTCCGTACGTGCATCCGTGCGTCCGTAAACTTAACATCAGAGAAATATTGTTATAACTTCTATTTCCTTCATCTAAAATGCTTAATAGTTTACACATGCATTCCTGTAAGGCTCTACTACTATGCTGTGCCAATCCACGACCGTCCAACCCCCGCTGATCCCAAGGTGAAGGTCAAATACTTAGTCTCTTTACAAAACTTAACATCAGACAAATATTGTTATAACTTCTATTTCCTTCATCTAAAATGCTTAATATTTCACACATGCATTTCTGTAAGGCTCTACTACCATGCTGTACGAAATCCACGACCGCCCAACCCGCGCTGATCCCAAGGTCGAGGTCAAATACTTAGTCTCTTTACAAAACTTAACATCAGAGAAATAAGTTATAACTTCTATTTCCTTCATTGAAAATTCTTAATATTTCACTTGTGCATTCCTCTAAGGTTGTACTATCATGCTGTGACAAATCAACGACAATCCAACCCCCGCTGATCCCAATGTCAAGGTCGCATAATTAGTCTCTTTACAAAACATAACATCAGAGAAATATTATATAACTTGCATGCATGCATGCATGCATTCCTCTAAGGCTCTGCTATCATGCTGTGACAAATTCCCGTTGATCTCGAGGTCAAGCTCACATACTTAGTCTCTTTACAAAACTTAACATCAGAGAAACCGGTTATATCTTCTATTTCCTTGCTCGGATCTGCTTCACATTTCACACACACATTGCTCCAATGGACCTCTACCACCCTGTGACAAATTCACGTTCATGCCACTCCCGCTAAGCCCAGAGTTAAGGTCACAAGCCCACAAACTTGGAATTGTTTACATATTTTAGGGGTACCTGGGCCCACGCGGGGGGTATTCCGTAAGCCTCGCTTACTGACCAATCTAGTTTATACTGAACTCAAACAGTTGGCAGTAACACAAGTAATCAGACTTCTTTATGTCGAGCAAGTACATGTACCACAGGTAACACAGGTTGAAGACTCGGAACTGTGACAGAAAAAAAATGCCCATCCAAAATTATAAATATATATATAATGTAGCACATAGTACAACATCAGGTGGGTGGGGTAATGGGATTTTTATGCCCCCGCCACCGAATGGTGAGGGGGGAATGTAGTGTTACCGGCGTCCGTACGTAAGTCCCGAAACCTTAACACTCGGGTAAATGGCTTATAATTTATGTTTCCTTTCTCGGATCTGCTTCACATTTCACACACGCATTTCTCCAATGGTCCTGTACCGCCCTGTGACAAAACACATTCGTCCCGCCTCAGCTAAACCCAGGGTCAAGGTCACAAACTTGGTGCGTTCGAAACCTTAACGCTCGGGTAAATGGCTTATAATTTATGTTTCCTTGCTCGGATTTGCTTCATATTTCACACACGCATTGCTCCAATGGTCCTCTACCACCCTGTGACAAATGCACATTTATCTCGCCCCCGCTAAGCCCATGGTCAGTGTCACAGACTTGGTGCGTTCGAAATCTTAACGCTCGGGTAAATGGCTTATAATTTATGTTTCCTCGCTCTGATCTGCTTCACATTTCACACATGCATTGCTCCAATGGTCCTCTACCGCCCTGTGACAAATCCGTATTCATTCGGCCCCCACTAAGCCCCGGGTCAAGGTCACACAGACTTGGTGCATTTGAAACCTTAACGCTCGGGTAAATGGCTTATCATTTCTGTTTCCTTCCTCAGATCTGCTTCAAATTTCACACACGCATTGCTCCAATGATCCTTTGCCGCCCTGTGACAAATTCACATTCGTCCCTCCCCTGCTAAGCCCAGGGTGGAGGTCACAGACTTGGTGTGTTCGAAACCTTAACGCTCGGGTAAATGGCCGATAATTTCTGTTTACTTGCTCGTATCTGCTTCACATTTCACACACGCATTGCTCCTATGGTTCTCTACCGCCCTGTGACAAATCCACATTCGTCCCGCCCCCGCTAAGCCCAGGGTCAAGCTCACAGACTTGGTGCGTTCGAAACCTTAGCGCTCGGGTAAATATTTTATAATCAAATATGCCTCGTTTTCTTTGGCTGCCAGCGGGGGCATTCGTGTGCCGACACGCCACATTTCAAAATTGCAAGTATACTTTTCTACAAAGTATACTTTGTGGGAGTAATCATATATTTGTTTCCCGAAATGTATTATTTCATATAGAACAAACGACTGCATATATGTGATGATTAACAGTATGCAGAATTATTATACTGAATTTATTACATTATCACAGCCAAAATGGCTGTGATAATGTAATAAATTCAGTATAATAAATTAATAAATTTATCCTTAAATTGAAAATTTCTCCCTCAAAGTATACTTTACTAGATAACCATACGTTGTAATGTTGGTGAAATATGCTACAGGAGAGTCAAGGAGGATTTGTTGTAACATGACAACTGGGCATGTGACATGCTGTGGTATTAGGGAGGATTTGTTGTGACATAGCAACTGGGCATGAGACATAATGTGGTAAGGAGGATTTGTTGTGACATAACAACTGGGCATGCGACATGCTGTGGTAAGGAGGATTTGTTGTGACAACAACTGGGCATGTGATATGCTGCGGTAAGGAGGATTTGTTGTGACATAACAACTTTGCATGTGACATGCTGTGGTAAGGAGGATTTGTTGTGACATATCAACTGGGCATGTGACATGCAGTGGTAATGACACCTGGTACTAGCCGCATGTTTTCCACTTTATAGGCAATAGGTCGCAATATATCGCTACACCACAGTCAACGGTATAAATGTGCGGAATAACGTATCCATTTCGCTCACTAAAATATAGCAATAATCTGCAGGGTGATGACGTTCATACTTCGCTATATTGTTATTGAGAGACAATTATACGATATGAGACAACAATTTATTACACTCTTGCAAATTATTTGCACGGTTTTCGCGGTGAGAGAAAATCCGTAATCAACTGCTTACAAATAATACACCGTGAAGAGAACACCCGTAATTGCGCGCCTGTTTTCTTGGAAACCACGAGCTACCATGCAAAATGTTTAATTTTTATTACAGTCAAAATAAAGTTATTTGAACATTTGGAAAGGGTCTCAACTAATCTAGAATGTTAATGTGATTGAACACATTCCAAACATGCACTCAAATATATCTGGCTCATAGAAACAGCTGCGTAATTTGGATTTCAAAATGTTTAAATGATGTCACAGTTGACGTCACACAACGTAACGTCAAAACGCAGGAAAACACGTCTTTGTGTATAACTATTCATGCGCACATCACAATTCATTGATTATAATCTCAAAAATAGACTAAATCCGCTTATATATTGCCGTGGAAGTGTAATAAATAGGATATTCCATCGTACATGTTTGAATAGCGGAAATAATACACTCGTGTCCTTCGACGTCCGTGCAAGCAACTCGTTCGCTACGCTCACTCGTTGCTTACGCGGAAGCCGACGCACACTCGTGTATTATTTCCCGCTGTTCAAAATGTATAATGGAATATCCTCTATATTATCATAAACTCATCTAATAAATTGTATGTTAGCCAAATTCTTAGGTCTTAGGTAATCATGATATGGTTGGATTCCCTGTTAGTTGGGTTGGAATATTTGCAGGCTCAAACTTGTTTGTTTTCCATTGCAGTTCGATTCCCGCTTGACGTTGGTCTTAAGTCCTCCAGCTACAATTTCACAAGGAGATGAATGCCTATCAGCAGTACGAAACAGGAGCATAGGAATATTTGAACTAAAGAATAAACAGCTTAATTGTTACGATGGTAATATAGGTATTGATGTATCTACGGTGAGTGCATTAGCACTGTCACCTAACTGCGTGAAAAGCTCCTACTACCAGATTGCTTCTCAAGACAAATGTTGTAAGTAATCATGATGGCCGTTTCCATCTAAGGGAGAAAATAACATGTTGCTGTGACTGGAGAAATGGGGCTTATTGGAATTGTGACCAGGGCAGCACATGCTCAAATAGCACAATCCTTTAGATATTGCTTATTAGAGGCATAACAGGAGCTTCATTGATAGGATGGCACATAGTGCAGATCCTGATCAAACTGTGCAGACTGTTTCTCCACATCACAGCCACATATTATCATTGCCATCATTTGCATATAGAGAATACCAGGCTGGAACCCCGTTTCACTAAACGTTGTACGACTAAAATGTTTGTAAGTACGAATTTATGATCGTCCGGAAATTTCAATTGATGAATTTACATTTATTGAACAGAGGCTGCATATGCCATTGACATGTATTAATTATTATAATACTGAATTTGTTACATTATCACAGCCAGTTATATATTAGGTCAATGCAAACAATGTTACCTTTATCCTATTTGTCCAAAAGTGAGGGAGACATTTTCAATTAAATTTACATGTATTAATTTTTATTATACTGAATTTGTTACATTATCACAGCCAGTTATATATTAGGTCAATGCAAACAATGTTACCTGTATCCTATTTGTCCAAAAGTGAGGGAGACATTTTCAATTAGATTTACATGTATTAATTTTTATTATACTGAATTTGTTACATTATCACAGCCAGTTATATATTAGGTCAATGCAAACAATGTTACCTGTATCCTATTTGTCCAAAAGTGAGGGAGACATTTTCAATTAAATTTACATGTATTAATTTTTATTATACTGAATTTATTACATTATCACAGCCAGTTTGGCTGTGATAATTTAATAAATTTAGTATAATAATTCTGCATACTTTTAATCATCAAATATATGCAGTCGTTAGTTCTATATTAAATAATGCATTTCGGAAAATATAAATGATTACACCCTCAAAGTATACGTAGGTAGATAAGTATGCCTAGCAATTTTGGTGAAATCGGCTACAGATAAATGTATATCATCCACATTATTGTTTATTATCCCCTCGCCGATATGCAAGAGGGGATATAGGGTTAGTCCTTGTATGTTCGTGCATTAGTAACACGTTTCATTTTTAGCTCGCCTGCACGAAGTGCAGAAGAGCTTATGGCATACCCCCGGCGTCGTCGGCGTCTGCGTCCACAAACTTAACGTTGGGTAAATGTCTTTTAACTTCTGTTTCCTTTAATGGAACACCTTGTTATTTCATACATGCATTCCTTAGATGACCCTCTATCATGCTGTAGCAAATCCATGACCCACCACCCAGCCCTTACCCCAAGGTCAAGGTCACAAACTTGGCACATTCATAAACTTAACGTTGGGTAAATGTATTATAACTTCTGTTTCCTTTCATGGAACACCTTGTTATTTCATACATGCATTCCTCAGATGACCCTCTATCATGCTGTAGCATATCCCTGACCCACCACAAAGCCCTTACCCCAATGTCAAGGTCACACACTTAGCACATTCATAAACTTAACGTTGGGGTAAATGTATTATAACATCTGTTTCCTTTCATGGAACGCCTTGTTATTTCATACATGCATTCCTCAGATAACCCTCTATCATGCTGTAGCAAATCCATGAACCACCACCCGGCCCTTACCCCAAGGTCAAGGTCACAAACTTAGCACATTCATAAACTTAACGTTGGGGTAAATGTCTTATAACATCTGTTTTTGTTTCATGGAACGCCTTGATATTTCATACATGCATTCATCTGATGATCCTCTATTGTGCCACAGCAAATCCATGACCCACCCACCCACCCCTTTTCCCAAGGTCAATGTCACAAACTTAGCACGTTCATACATGCATTCCTCATGTGAATAGCTATCATCAACTAGTGCGTTCATAAACTTAATGTTGGGTTAAATTTTGTTTTACTTTTATTTTCAGGGAGCGCATTGATATTTCATACATGCATTCGTCTTAATATGCTGTATCATGCTATAGCAAATCCACGACCCGCCTTCCACCACTGACCCCAATGTCAAGGTTCACCGCACACCTTTTAACCCAAGGTCAAGTTATATAATATTCATGTTTTTTATACTACTGTGCCAAGTTTGAGTGAAGCTGCAAACAGGCGAGCTTCGTTGTCTTCTGACATCTCTTGTTATATACAATTGTATATAGGGTACCGAGTTTGTATACACAACTCCTCTGAAACCGTTCAGTCGATCGGTCTGAAACCATACACACGTCTTCTCATATATGGATGATGTGCACCTTCATATTTTTATGCCGAAATAATATTTTTAAAAAAAAAATATCACCTTTTTAACTTAGCCATACATGTTTAGCACAACGAGATGAGGAAATAATGCTATAGAGTTTCAAATTCTCATTAATGTTTCTTGCCTTGGTGACAGCTTAACACATATGCATCAGTGCTGTCTGGCCCATTTTCGACGGGCGTATTTTGCGACTTACGGCACTCTTGTCCAATCGGTTATATGGCGTGTTAGATGTTAGCTATATAAAACTGTCAAAGCTGTATCAATAAATTATTAATGAAGAACATGCAGAAACGATTTCCCTGTTCTATTATGTTTGGCAATTTAATAGTTCTACATCAAAGATTATTTGTTTAAAGATGTTAAAGGTGTAAAATATACAGTTAACTAAATGTTGACATTTTTGAATGGGTCAAATTATAGCCGTACATAACATATCGGAGGCGAATTTTTGCAGCTAGCTCCGTACGTACTGTCCTGTGAGACCTAAAGATAATAGCTGATGTATTCTTACGCACAAAATGTCTTGATTCGTATTTTCTAAAATTTAACTGATAAACTGAGCCCATAACTGTGAAAACTATAGAGAATAGTATAGTAGTGTTTTAGATACAAAGCAAGACAGACCAAAACGCCATAGGATAAGTTGGCACAGGGAACTATTTTCTTGGTCGTATTCGCCATTTAGGCGCAGCACGGCAATGGCTGCCACTATAGAAATTTGCGTTACATAATATTCAAGGGAGATAACATATAATAATGGTAAATGTATCTAATCAGTTTGAAAAGCATGCTTTATTTAATAGGCATTCATGTGATTGTATTTGAGGTAGAAATTACAAAAAAACAATGCCTGTGAAATCAAGGGCAACAGGAACATGGTAAATTTAGAAACCAGACTACAAATTATTGCTGGATATTGTTCTGAATACACTATATAATTCTAATTTCGTTGCATTACATGAGAGTTATGATGCAGTAGTATTTCAAAAAGTGTTCTTTGTTTACTTTCTGCTTCCTGGAAGAGTATCCTAGAAATTAGTCCAATAAAATTAGACTTCGGGTTTTGCTATCTGATGGGCCCGAGTAATAACTAATATTCAATCAGAAATAACAGATTAAAACGAATTGCATATACGTTTTATGTTAGGCCTAGAGGAATTTGCTAATACACAATTCATTAGATGAGTTTATGATAATATTTTTGTCTCATAGTCTTGCCTTTGGGTAAGAAAACACCAAATGGTGGAAAATAGGTCAGTCATTAATTTTGAAAGTCACAGAAGAGTATGAACCCTGATGTAGGCATTTGGAACACACTATGCCGCCATTAACATTACCTTGACCTATTTGACTTCCACATGATTGTGGAAACAATTAAAAAAACTTTGTCAAAAAGTTTCTTCAACCTTGGACCTTTTTCGTGTTTTAAGCATGCACTTCTCTGACGGTTTTTGTGATGTTTAGTTTAGCACATGATCATGATCATGTTACTGTCAATTGCCTCGGCAAGCGCGACACCGCTTCCGTGGCGGAATTATTGTATTGTTCATAGATAATGTTGAATGTGTGTGGTATTAGAAATTTACCAACTTTCAGTGTCTGTTTGTGTTGAGCCCGCTTGCGGAAAGCGAGACATAGTGATCACAATGACGTCCGGGTGCCCGTGCATCCGTCTGTGCGTCCGTCCGTCCGTCCGTCCGTCCGTCCAAAATAGGGATGTAAATGTTGTCTGTTCATCCATCCATCTGTCCATCTGTCTGTCACATTTTCCATTTTGCTATAACTTTCTTACCTTACGACTGATTGACTTCAATTCATGTGCAGGTTTATTATCATCCATATTTTCATTTTCCGCCCAACACATGCTCCCGACATGCCCAAGTTCCAGGCTAAATGAATATGTGCTCATTTCTCCTATAATTTTTTTACCACGTAACCGATTGGCTTAGAACTTCATGTGCTGTTTACCATTATCAATATTTTTATTTCCCACCATACCATTGTTCCCCCATGCCCAAAGTCAAGATAAAATTACAGTGATGGGATACATGCCATTGGTGCTGTACTAGATTACTAAAAATAGACTGTTGTCTGACAAAAATAACCTTACAATAGTTGTGGCAGGTACTGTTTGATCAAAGTGGACACTGTTCACTATTCAGATACTCTCGTATACTGATTAGATGCTCATACGACAGGAAAGATGCAGCTTGACCAGGCGATACCATTATTACAAATGCTGCAAGGTCTATTTTCTCAGCTGTGGCACCATTTTTCCAGTGCCGTGTGGACAGGGCCAGTTTTATAATGCAGCAACCGATGAATGTGATACGTGCAACGATGGCACCCACCAGAACACCTTCAATGCAGCACAGTGTGGGACCTGTCCCATTGACTCTGTTCCTGATGGCCACCACATTAACTGTACATGTAAGTTGTTACCCCATACCATACCCCATATGGCAGTATATGACACCAGACACAGTGTGGGACCTGTCCCAGTGGCTCTGTTCCTGATGGCCACCACATTGGCTTTACCTGTAAGTTATCACCCCATACCATGCCGCATATCACAGTATATGACCACAGTGGTGGGGGGGGGGGGGGTGGCAGGTGGGGAGCACGCGATGGGTAATTTAACGATCGGGGTTCATCCTTACCGGAATCCCCACTGGAGACCTGGTTTGGCCCTCACATACATCTTTGGCATTTCGTATGTGACAGTTGAATCTTGTTATAATACCCCTTATGTGAATATTACGATATTCGTAATCCTATTTTAGGGGAAATGACTTGGTGTGGTATGGATCTGGCACCAGGTCAGGTTATTTTAATTTCAGGGCTGCTGAATATATTTGTTCTCGATGTAAATATTCCGTTCTGATTTTGTGGTTTTAAACCCAATGCAGATTGAAATGGGATCGAACCCATTTACCCGGCATTACATGACCTTAACTGTTGATAGGCCGTTAAACACTAATAAACAAACCAACAAACAAACAAACCAGACACAGTATGGGACCTGTCCCAGTGATTCTGTTCCTGATGGCCACCACATTAGCTGTACCTGTAAGTTGTCACCCATCCATGCCCCATATGGTAGTATATGACAACATGCACAGTGTGGGACCTGTCCCAGTGACTCTGTTCCTGATGGCCACCACATTAGCTGTACCTGTAAGTTGTCACCCATACCATGCCCCATATGGTAGTATATGACAACATGCACAGTGTGGGACCTGTCCCAGTGACTCTGTTCCTGATGGCCACCACATTAACTGTACCTGTAAGTTGTCACCCATAGCATGCCCCATATGGCAGTATATGACACCAGACACAGTTCGAGACCTGTCCCAGTGGCTCTGTTCCTGATGGCCACCACATTGGCAGTACGTGTAAGTTGCCACCCCATACCATGCCCCATATGACAGTATATGACACTAGACATAGTGTGAGGAATTTAGGACAAAACCCCCTTGGACATAACCCCCTTCGTGTGAAAATGACAACATGGACAAAACCCCACTTCATGATTTTGACAGGGTGGATATAACCCCCTTCATGATTTGTACAGGGTGGACATAACCCCCTTCATGATTTTTATTGGGTGGACAAAACCCCTTTCATTAATTCGCCGGGATGAATAAAACATGTGTTTGCTGTTCATTATTATATTATATGATATTATTTTAGAACAATTTTAAAAAAAATCATATATTGGCTAATGAAAACATTCAAGTAGCAAATACCAGGTTTCACAAATTTATTCCAACAAATAATTCAAATGAAAGGGGTTATGTCCACCCTTTACAAACATGAAGGGGGTTATGTCCATCCATACTGATTCGGTCAAAATCAAGAAGGGGGTTATGTCATCCAGACTGACTGTCAAAAAAAATAATGAAGGTTTGTTTTCCATGTTGTAATTTTCATACGAATGGGGTTAGGTCCAACGGTTTTTTTTTTTCGTTTTTTTTTTTTTGGATACCTGTACGGGAGCTGTCCCTGGATTCCCACCACATTGGCTGTACCTGTAAGTTGTCATCACGTATCATACTGAACATAATGCCCTGTAGGCTGTACCATATCTCCTACTAGGCAGACACCTTGTCTAGCTGATTATATTGTTAATGAAATGCTGACCAGGGTATACAATCATTGAGAAGGAATATTGCCCTGTATCTTGTGTCCCATTGCCTACTCAGTAGACACCTATCGTCTGTTTCACGAAACACGCCTAGTCTAATTTTGATTACATTGCATAAAAAAACAATTTATTTTGATTTCTTGGCTCATTTGCAAGCTATCTATCCAGGTTTAAGAGGCAATTTTCAAAAGTTTCTGTTTTTCGAATCCTCCTCTCCATATGGTTCTCTCATGTTAAATTGCCAAACTGAACTCGATTTTCGTTATAAAATCAGTATTAGACCAAATTTCACGAAATAAAAAGAAGGCTCATTCTTAAAAACGTTGAGAACATTTAATATTATCGAAAATATTTTTTCCATTGTTTATATAGCCGTAAACCTTGGCCAGGTTTCGTGAAATAGACAGTGGTCTAGCTGGTTTTATTTCCAGTGAGCTGCCCACCTGGGTATACAAACAGTCAAACAGGAGTAGCGCCCTGCATCCGGTGTCCTCAGAACACATACTGGGTAGACACCAAGACGTGTAATAATTGCCTAGGATCCACAGCCGGAATTGAGGGTGCAGACAGCATAGATAAATGTTATGGTAGGTAACATATTTATCTGAGACCAATGTTTGTCTGCTTAATAGCTTGTCTGTTTTCAAATAAAACTGAGAGAGCTATTGTCACCATCCACGTCCACATCTTCATCCAGATTTCGGTTAACCTTGCATTTAAGTAATTTTTTCAATAATGTTAACACAATTTGGTTACTCCTTCCATCACTTACCTCAACCTACCCACCCATACATGTCCTTGACCTACATTTGTTTTTTAATTTGCTTGAATAAGTTAATAAAACATGGTCACAGTGTCTTGCATCTGTCACTCACCACAACTCACTCACCTATCCATGTTCTTTACCTATCCCAATTACCACCCGCGTGTTAGGAAAAAGAAATACTAGGAGTTGGTGGCAGGTGGGAGCATGCGATGGGTAATTTAACGATCGGGTTCAAACTTACCGGAATTCCGACTGGAGACCTGGTTTGGCCCTTACATACGTCTTTGGCATTTTGTATGTGACAGTTGAATCTGGTTATACCCCTTATGTGAGTATTACGATATTCGTAATCCTATTTTAGGGGAAGGGGCCAAGTGACTTTGGTGTGATATGGACCTGGCACCAGGTCAGGTTATTCTAATTTCAGGACTGAATATATTTGTTCTCGATGTAAATATTCAGTTCTGATTTTGGGATTTTCCCCCCAATGCAGCAGGTTAAAATGGGATCGAACCCGTTTGCCCGGCCTTATATGACCTTAGCTGTTGATAGGCCGTTAAACACTAACAAACAAACAAACAATACTAGGCGAAACTGAATACACAACGATTTATTACGCGACACTGTTTTAACACGGATATGCCCCGGATATGTGTTATAAAATGGACATTACTTGGTGTCAACAAATGGTACATTTACAAGATTGATACCGAAATAGCAGCCGATTGGTAATTTTGGAATCCATCACTTATGACAACCCCATGAACTATGTGCGTCCTTGACCTACTTTATTGCTTGAACGACTAAGTTCTGGTACCGTGTCTAAGATATGCCTATGTATCGTATTTCTAAAGACAATTGTACCTATTGCTAAAACAATGCTTATAATACTGACAAATAACTAACGCAATGCTATTTATTTCGCAACATTTACAGTGAAACCTCTCTAAACTGGACACCCTGGGAGGTCCCAGGATGTCCGGCTTAGAGAGGTTTCACTGTACATCAGGCATTTGATCATTCTGAGCCATAGTTGTGTGCTATGAGATCACGAACAGACATTATCACCTGAGATAAATGACCAAGAAACTCATTGAAATTAAGATCACATGTGTTTTCTTGGTGTCCGATTTAGCGCGGTTCCGCTGTATAAGCATGTTTTCAAGCGATGGTTACTAATTTATGTTATTTAAATTAATTATACTAGTGTCTATAATGGGAAGTTCTTCTAAATGTGGTATAGTATTGTCATCTCACAACAAATATATACAAAAATTAACATACTAGTACATGTAATAGTGCTATTACCAACTTATGACAAGCCAAATTATCTCCCCGGCTTATCGCAGTTTCTGTATTTGAATACAACGGATGTTTTGGAGAATATGATAAAATAAAATGGTGCGATTGCTTTATATCTGTCATTTACTGTGCATGACACTAAAGACAACCTATTGGATATCTGAGACATCATCTGAGACACAGTACATTTAAAGTCATTTTCTTAACAAACCCTTGGCCTATGTTATGTAGACTTAGTCACAACTCACATTCCACAACTCGCCCACACATCAGTATCATTGACCTATTTTGTGTCTTTGACATACTTTTTCGCTTGAATGACATAGCAATTATTTGCTCCTTTGCTTTAAAGTAATTTTATCAACAACCCCTTTGGCCTATGTGACCAACACTTTATCACACCTTCCCGCTGTGTCATTCACCTCTTTTTCTTTTCCTTTGACTTACTGTCGGTTCCAAGTTGTGCTGCCAACATACTTTTGGCTATTAAGCACATTGAATCTTAAAAAATATATTTGTTATCAATAACAAATGAGTCACCCTCACATTTTTAGCTCACCTGAGCGAAGCTCATGTGAGCTATTGTTACCGCAATGTGCCGTCGTCCGTCCGTCCGTGAACATTTGCAAACGTTTTCTCCTCGGTAACCATTGGGCCTATAGTCACCAAACTTCATGGTCATGGTCCATAGGTAGGGCGATTACAAACTTGTTAAAATGACGTCATATACGTAATCCAAGATGGCCGACGTCTAAAAATAGCACAAATTCTTCAAAAATCTTCTTTTCAAGAACCGCCAACCGGATTTCGACAAAACTTGGTAGGAATCATCGACGTACATAGCTATTTCAAAGTTGTTAAAATGGTGACACCGGGGTCAAAAATGGGCGTGGCCCGTGGGGTCAAATTGGGGTCAAATTTTATTTTTGACCTAATATGGTCATGTCATATATCAAATCGAACGTATCAACGAGGCGATCACTCTGATGCATTTTTTGTCGGAATCCGATGGTTATATCATCCAAGATGGCCACCGAAAGGTCAAAAGGTCTTTTATTAGAGATTTAAAAATTCTTCTTCACATGAACCGCTTGGCCCATGGTAGCCAAACTTAAAAGTTATGGTCCATCGGTGAAGCTTTTTCAGATTTGTTAAAATGGAGGTCATCGCTAATCCAAGATGGCCGCCGTCTAAAAATAACATAAATTCTTAAAAAATCTTCTTCTCATGAACCGCTAGCCGGATTTCGATGAAGCTTGATAGGAATGATCGATGTACAATGCTCGTTCAAAGTTGTTAAAATTTTATTTTTGACCGAATATGGTCATGTTATATATCAAATCGAAGGTAGCAAAGATGCGATCGCTCTGGTACATTTTTTATCGAAATTGGATGGTCATGTAATCCATGATGGCCGCCAAAAAGGTCAAAAGGTCATTATTTTAATAAAGATTTTAAACGTCTTGTTCTCGTGAACCGCTTGGCAGATATTGGCTAAACTTCACGGTAATGGTTACTTGGTCAAGCCTTTTCATTTTTGTTTAAATGGTGGTCATCGCGAAATCAAAGATGGCCGCTGCTGAAAAGTAGGTCAAATTCTTAAAAAATCTTCTCGCGAACTGCCAGGCCGATTTTTACAAAACTTGGTAAGAATGATCGATAGTTAACACTACTGGTTCAGATTGCTTCAAATGGTGGACCCCGGGTCAAAAATGGGCGGGGCAGGAGGGGTCAAGTAGGGGTCAAATGTCACATTTGGCCGAATATGGTCATATCATATGTCAAATCGAAGGTATCGACAAGATGGTCACTGTGGAGCTTTTTTTGGGTCAAAATCAGGTAATTACATCATCCGAGATGGCCGCCGAAGGTCAAAAGGTCATTCTTTCAATATAGATTACAAACGTCTTCTTCTCGTGAACCACTTGGCCAATATTGGCCAAACTTCACAGATATGGTCAGTGGGACAAGCCTTTTCATTTTTGTTAAAATGATAGTGATCGCGAAATCTAAGATGGCCGCCGTTGAAAAGTAGGTCAAACTCTCAAAATATATTCTTCTCACGAACCGCCAGGCCGATTTCGACGAAGCTTGATTGAATGATCGTTAACGATGTTTTAGATTCCTTCAAATGGTGGCCCCCGGGTCAAAACTGGGCGGAGCAGGAGGGGTAAAGTAGGGGTCAAATTTCATATTTGACTGAATATGGTCATGTCATATATCAATTCGAAGGTATGGACGAAACGATCACTTAGGAGCATTTTTTGTCAAAATAAGATGATTACATCATCCAAGATGGCCGCCAAAAGGTCGTTCTTTTCTTAGAGATTTCAAACGTCTTCTTCATACAAACCGCTTGGCCATTGGTAGCAAACTTCGCAGTTATGGTCCATTGGTAAAGCCTTTTCAGTTTTGTTAAAATGGCGGTCATCGTTAATCCAAGATGGCGGCTGTCTAAAAATAGCACAACATTTTAAAAAATCTTCTTCTCACGAACCACCAGACCGATTTCTACGAAACTTGGCAGAAATGATTTATGTACAATGCTTTTTCAAATTTGTTAAAATGGTGACCCCTGGGTCAAAAATGGGGTCAAATAGGGGTCAAATTTCATTTTTGACGGAATATGGTCTTATAACATATCAAATCAAAGGCATTGCTGAGGCGATCGCTGTGGTGCGGTTTTCATCGAATCGGATGATTACATCATCCAAGATGGCCGCCGAAAGGTCAATTTGTCGTTCGTTTATGAGAGATTTCAAGTGTCTTCTTCATACAAACCGCTTGGTCATTGGTGGCCAAACTTCGCAGTTATTGTTCATTGGTAAAGCCTTTTCATTTTTGTTAAAATGGCGGTCGTCGTTAATCCAAGATGACCGCCGTCTGAAAATAGCATAAATTATTCAAAAGTCTTCTCACGAACCACCGGACCGATTTCGACCAAACTTGACAGGAATGATCGATGTACAATGCTTTTTCAAAGCTGCTAAAATGGTGACCTCTGGATCAAAAATGGGCATTTCCCAGGGGGGTCAAATAGAGGTCAACTTTTTTACGGAATATGGTTATATAACACATAAAATCTAAGAATCTAAGGCTGGAAGCATCCTGTGGTGGTCTCCAAACCTCTCAAAGTTGTGTAAGATATATCTGTACATATCGCGAGACAACTCCTATCCTGGTGACCTCTCAAGTTTGTCGCATTGACATGTTGTGCCTGCCATAGGCTTATTTTGATGTATATATAGTGACAACTTTACATACCAGTATTTGCTTGATTGTTGTGACATTCAACAGGTGAGCGATTACTGAAACTTGGTCGCAACTTCCTTCTTGCATCACAAAGATGAACCAACAAATCAATCCATGTCCTTGACCTACTTTTTCCACTTTAATGATGTAGGTGAGTATGGTTGACCTTTGCATATTGTTCATTGTCCGACATGTGCTTATGCTGCCAGAGTTCTAGATAGGTTGTGTGTCTAAAGAGTATTATATCCCCTGATTTCAAATTCAATGCGTATTTTACTTTTACAAATGTATTATTGATTTTCAAATTAAATTGGGAACAAATTGTAAAAGATTATACAAATTAAAAAATTATCTTATTTGAAAATAATGCGTTTTTCACATTGCTATGAGTATTTTGTACTCCCACTTTTGATAACCAATGCTAAAATAAGAGTGCAAACTATGCAAATATGGATCTTATCTCGAGCTCTGGCTGCTACAAATGGATCACATTCAGCCATGCATCACGGTCCACAATCCACATACCAATCCACCAGTGCTAAATACCTGCCTTTGTGTCACTTGAATGAATGTCACTGATTCTAGATCCAATAACAACAGTAAGTAAAATTATGGTAAATAATTGCAGGCAATCTTTGTGATGCTGTTTATATGGTTTGTGACTGCAAGTGGATAACTGGTATTTGTGAGCAGTGTAAACCAACCCATCGTGCACATTAATGCAGTCTGATCAGGATCTTCACTACATATAGATATGTATGTATATACGTATTTGTCACACTGCCGTCAAGCATGTAATATGGGCCCATATTGTCATTAAGGCTGGTTTACGTATAGCAAACAGATTAAGAGCTGTATTCCAGTCACACAAACAGAACCTTACGATTAATTGCTTCTTGCTGTAACATTCATCAACATTTGCAAAAAAAAAAAGATTTATTTGCTTTATTTCTCAATTAAAGTATATGGTGTTGTCACTCAGTTGAACAGTATTGACGAGACGGTTCAAATGAGTGGTCACAACTAGGGCTTCTAAAATTTTCAGTTTGTTGGTTCTGGACCGAATTTTGAAATCTAAGACCGATTGAGGTTTGCAAACTATCCTTAAAATGTGTCCGAAAACAATGCCAATCTGGCTGGTATTTCTTTATCAACCATGTGAATGTACCGACTTTGACACCAAGTAATGTCCATTTTATGACACATATCGGGGCATATCCGTGTTAAAACATTGTCTGGTAATAAATTGTTGTGTGCTTGGTCGCAATTCAACACATTTCTCCTAGTACATGTACATGTATTTATTTTTCATAACACTCGCGTGGTGACAAGTGTATAAATGACAGACGATAATAAGTTGCTGGAGGTCAATCGATGAGTCCAAATATAGGTAGACCAGGTGTATTATTATATCATAGCCTCGTTTTCGTGCATAATAACTATATTATAAAGTGCACGTGCGTGCATTTCAATACAATAGTGTATCTTGGTGAGCAAAATAGACATGTAGTGTGGCTCAGTGGTATCGAAGGGGGAGAATATCCATATGGTTGCACAACTTTTGTTCATTTTATCTTGTCGTGAGTTCGAACCTCACAAAATGCATTACTTTTGTCGATATCATTCTGTTCTTTTTAAGACTGCTTGCTGGAGAAGGGAATACGTGGAACGGTGAGGGTTATCACTATTGCTGTATGACCTCATTGTGATGTGATCGGCGATAACATACGAGTTTATATTGTATATTTGCACATACATTTGTTACCTAAAATTTGAAAGTGACATATAGGTCAACGGGGCCGGGTGTTTTCGTCAATATTATATTGTACATATTCCCTGTTTCGACACACGTCGCTATAATAAACAAATTACTTACTTACTTACTTACTTATTCCCAGACTCTTAATGTAGACAAATATGAAATGTGTATAGTTATTAGTTTTCTTCAAAGTGAGACTAACGTTCTACATTTACTCTATATCATGCTTAATTAATGTAATTTGTAGGAGCAACAAACATAAAAAAGAAATATATAATAAAATATAAACCAATCAAAATATTATGTGTATGAAAAACTAAGATTCGAACTCACTACCTACGGCAATGATATTCGCCACTCTAACCCCTCGACTACTTAGTACTTGATGACAAACCTCAAAATCAATATTGAAATGGAGTACTGGCACGAGTATATTTACCTGTCTCACCTATTCTGTGTTTTGTTTATGACCTGTTTGTTTGTAAACAAGTAGAAAGTTATCGTCTGCGGACTTTCTTTGTTTTATAGGTCTCGATAGCTCTTAGACTGGTTTTAGCGTAAAGATACTTGATTTGTTAGACTCGCCATTTCTGATGATTTATAAATAAAATAAAGAAACAATGCACTGTGGTTTATATCTGTGTTTGTAATATTTATGTTATGCCTTTCACCCCAAGTAACTGACACAGACTATTCCATATTAAGTTTTGAACTGTTACATTATGCTGTATTAGGGGTCATTTTTGGTATAAATAAAGAATGTACGAATGGTGTAGATCCTGAGGAGATTCAGACGGCTCGTGAATAGCCGGCTCATCATGATCTACAGTTTGCAAACATTTTTATAAAGGACAAAGGTTGCTGTGTTAAAAGCGTTTATCTGCAATCCAAAATAATAATTTTATACAATCAGCATTATGATTTGTCTAGAACCGTCATTTCGCAATGTTTCCATCTTGCGAAAACATGCGAATTGTCTCCTAAAGACATGGAAATCGTCTCACGTTTTCACCATCTCGCCTTCCGCTTTTGAAAATACATTTTGCTGTAACCAGAATTATACCCTGCGTTACAGATAAAACATTTGTGTTAGTTTTGCTGATGCCTGTTGATGCAAGATCGCGAAGCAAAAACGCAAGACCGCGCAGTGGTTGGGAATACCAGGGGCGGATCCAGGATTTCAGGTTAGGGGTGGGGTCGGAACTTATTAATTGAAATAGTTTACTATATTTTCGTGGTATGCCCTACGGAATATTTTTTATATCTACACCCCATTT
The DNA here is from genome assembly GCA_029237695.1 of Conchocele bisecta. Taxonomy (NCBI): domain Eukaryota; kingdom Metazoa; phylum Mollusca; class Bivalvia; order Lucinida; family Thyasiridae; genus Conchocele; species Conchocele bisecta. The sequence continues at coordinate 46,776,930 of CM055267.1, forward strand.
TGTTGCGTTATGGCACATTTTAGAGTAAGATATCTTTACTCGCCAAATTGTAGGGGGGTGGGGGGGGGAATCGCGTGTTTTCGTCTCACAATCTAACGATCATCGCATTTTCGCGATCAATCTATGCACGATATCTCGAGAACGCGAGATTATAACATGTCCCAAACAGGACGCGTAAAAATATTCTTAGAAGACAATTCTCATGTGCTGTGAAACATGTTTTTATTAAGAATTTGAACAAATGTGGACAAACACCAATATTTCTTGACAAAAAAAGAACAACAACATAGTTTGACAAAAAAACATGATAATCGTCGTCTTAGGAGATGATTATAATGTGCTACCAACATGCACGTAGCTGCCATTAGGCCAAAAGGCCCGGGCCTGCACATCGTTTTTGCTTAAAAAAAAAACAAAAAAAAACACACAGATATATTTAATAGGCCTACCTAGATCTACCCGAATAAATATGTGTCAAGTAATTTATTGTAAACGCGTGTCTCTGTTGACGTCGTGTATCAAAGGTCAGATCGGCACGACTTTGTAACCTTTGATGTCTCACCCTCCACCATGTCACAGTCAGTAATTATTACAACCGTACGTGCATATAATTATTATGTACGACGTGATCGGACAAAACCTGGCTTATTGGATATGCGACTAGCGAAGACCAAAACGTGTTCACCGTCAGTAATAAAAAAAACGTGAGATTGTAGCATATGCTGCCAAAACATGTTTATTACAAAAACAAATATTTTGACAAAACATGAGAAGTTTATTTGACAGAAAATATTTTGACAAAACATAAGAAGTTTATTAGACAGACAATATGTAGGTATAAGATAGGTTATACTCATCGTATCAACTTTTAATTTCAATGTGTTGGTCATGCTATATATACACATGTAGTAGTATTTAACAGTACTGAACAGGTCGGTCTTGTATCTTTCAGACCCGTGTCCAGCCGGTCAGTACTCCCGGAGTGGCTACAGTGATGAGCAATGTCATCCATGTCCTCATAACTTCTACCAAGAAACCGCTGGACAGACATATTGTGAGGAATGTGATGCTAATGCAGTGATCACATTCAGGGGCAGTAACAGTTCTGATAACTGTGACAGCTCAATGGCTGATGGTAAATATGAACAACCTGAGCACACATTTAACCCTTTCAACCCTAAATAACTGCATATGTCTGTTATACTGTAAACCAACTAAATTTCGCGGCTACTAAATTTCATACCTGGCCATATTAGTGGTACGACAACGTGCACTATTAACTTTCGAGACCAATTTATTTAATTTTGGAAATAATATCTTGATATTTTGTTGTGAATGTCGAACATTGCAAACCGTGACAAAAATCTGCAAATTGGTTTTCTAGACTTCCCTCTGTTGCAATAAGCCGTGATTTGTCAGTACAGCGGTCCGATTCAGAAAACACAAGCCGCTTGGTAAAGCCGTGTCGTATGCGCGAATAACGTCAGCAATCGTGTGTATTAATCTTTGAATTATTGGTATGACTATCGGTGTCCACGCGTGGAATTTACACTTGTTCCAAATTGAACAAAACAAGCTGACTTGTCAAAAAATAAAAGATAAATTTATGCCAAAGCTATTTTGTATGTGTTTTCAAACTGTTCATAGATTATATAATTATATTATGGCTACTGGAATACACAACAGAGAACACACATCAATATAATTTATTCCAGTATTAACTAATGTACTATATGGGAAAGGTATATATATTTAATAAGATGCCTGACATCTATCATGTCTATTAACAAAATAATTTTACCAATCTAATATAAGCTAGGACATGGTGATTTTCAATGCGAATGTATCTTGCGCGCGAATATTAGTTGGTTTACAGTATGTTTATTTAGCGAGCAATCCAAAATGATTTCCAGACTAGTCCATTGATGAAATTGAGTGGGTATTTTTTCTGTGAACATAAATCTCAAAGATATCTCGTGCGTGTAAAAATTAGCTGCCATCTTTACAATTTACACAGTGATTTGGTTGGCTAATAGGTACTAATGGAGAATGACGTCAAGTCTCCTGTAAAAACCATGTGATTTAAACATTTTCCAACATGGCGGCTAATACTTATTGATAATCAGGAAGTGAATGCTTCATTTTGATTGGAGACACTGTAATTTATCTCCAATGGTAATATCGCTTAAGCCTTACAATGCTGAATAAAATGTTGTTGTCTGTTGATTGATATTTATACCTGTTGTAATTTACTCTATTTGCGTCTTAGTTACCCCACCCCAGGCTAAGGGGGAACATCGATATACCTGAGTAAAGTCGGTTGGTTCTCTAGCGTCGGTGTTAATTTGGCGTATGTGGTACTTCTTCGTTTGTAGTAGGTCTATACGCTCCAAACACTCGGGGTAGAATGCGCCGTTTCCTTAGGCGGAGACCTGCACGTGAAGTGCTTTGCGCATGCGCGAGGCGGCAACACTGCGAGGCTCCGGACTGGTCTTCGGCGAGGCTCCGGACTGTTTATGAGGAATCTCCTGGGTTCTAGTTAAGGATAACTTGTCATAAACAATATCACGGCTACAAAGGGCAGAATAGTGATTGCCCAAACACTACACTCCCCCCCCCCCCCATTCTATTTAAATAGACGCTACCAAGTGATGAGCTCACCCCTATCCCATAAGATGTACCCTCTAATAGCATTCGAATATTAAAAAGACAACCGATAGGGAGAGTGTGGATATACTATCCTGGATGAGTTCCCCGAAGGGAAAGTCTAATTCCAGCATAACCTAATTTCTCCTTAATCCCATACAACCCAAACCAATTTAGTTTGCTAAAAGGATATTTTCATGCCTGTATTTTTAAAGTATAACATGAGGAAACTTTAACGCGACTATTCCCCTCACGGGGAGAACAGACATGTACTAAGGAGATCCGGTCATAGAGGTACCTGCTCCAGGTCTTGGGTCCAGGTCTTCTGCTCCCACCTTACTGATTCCACCCATACAGACGTATTGCATTCCGCGTGCATATACCGATCAACTCGGTCCACCCGACACCGATCTGTGGCACAAGCCGCTGTGCCGTCATCCCAATCAGGGCGGGTGTACTGTATGCACTTACTTGTCTGAAGGGGAAGTAAGGGGCATCCGTCTCTAGAAGCATCCGGTCCTGCATAACTGACCTGAGCCCCTCTAGTTTATCACCCGTGAAATGATCTGCAACCCGTGTAAACCCAAAATGAGTCATAGGGAATCTCTCGAGCCAGGCAGCAACAACTCTACTATTCCCACAGAAACAGTGCAGATGTATCTTCTGGTACGGGTTCACTATTGGTCTTAGCATATCCAATAGGGTGAAATAAAGTTGGCCATTAGACTGGGGACTTTCCCGGCAATGAAGGACCAGAACCTGCCTCTCTTGGATGTATCTGACAGCCTCTACCATCGCTCTGATTTGTTGAGGCATGGGAGTCTGTGCAGTCTCATCCAGGCCCAGTTCTCCACACCCTGTCACCTCTGGTAACTGCACCAACCTTTGGAAAGCAGCAAAGTCATCCTGGGTACAGCTACCCACTTTCTTCGGGTGAAATCCCACGGCCACTTTATGACCTTGCCTAAGCAGATCATTAATTTCGTGTAAGGTCGGGAATATTTCTGGGTCACAGTATACCACCACTGCACCCAGGAGATTGATACGCGCATCATCACTTGGAATTGTCTCCTGGCAGATCCTGGTCAGTGTGGCCTTAGCCGACAGACCAAGAGATTTGCGCGAACGATCCAAGTGAAAATGGCTATCTGTCGCATCTGGTGGAGCACCGTGATCTCGCATACATGGAGGCGGAATATTCTGCGGCAAATCTGCGGGTAGTACCGCACCACTGCTTATGGGCAAAATTGCGGGTAATACCACATCGCTACTCATCGGGCTGAGCGATAATGCTGCGGGTAGTACCGCATTGCTGCTTACTGGGCTGAGCGGTAATGCTGCGGGTAGTACCGCATTGCTGCTTACTTGGCTGAGCGGTAATGCTGCGGGTCGTACCGCATCGCCACTCATTGGGCTAAGTGGCAACGCCGCGGGCAGTCCAATAAACGGCAATGCTGCGGGTCGTACCGCACCACTACTCCTGCTTACCCCCATGTCCAGTTTCAGGGCCGGTACCTCGGTGTCACTGTCCTCCTCTGACGAAAGTTCCAGGGCGTACTGGAACTTCTCCCATAGGCTCCTTCGGTTACGGACTTCCAGCTGTCCCAGGACGACCACAAGAGCACGCCAGTGGAACAGCAAGGCCGGAGAGTTCAGAGGCGACAACGTGTACTGCTGCGGAGGTACCAGTCCCAATTCCCGAGATACGGCGTTCATAGCCACCACCTCAGACACCTCACTGTTCATCTCCTCAGCTAGCAGATCGGTACTATCTATTACATCTGCCAAGTCCTGAATAGATGGTTTCCCCAGTAACCAGGTGGCCGCTAATTTCAAGGCGGTAAGTCGCTGACGGGATACCTCCACACCTCGATCGTTGAAGATAAACGGAATATGGGTTGCGAAGGCATGTGTCCTTGGATGTCCATGATACGGAGAACAGTCAGATACGGGACAGATGTTCATTCTAGCAGATCTGCGTCTAGGCACTAAGGAGAGAGGTGTCGTAGTTGTTGAGGGCGCGGTTGAATGGACCCTATGCCATGGATTGACCGGGTTTTCTATCACACTCGCGTTCGATCTCGTGTGGGTCTGTAATTCTAGACCCTGTGTCACTCGCGTTTGTCGCGTTTGTACATCCGCGTTCACCACAATTCGTAAATCCATGCATGGAACGGCAACTTCCTGCTTATGATTCCTCTTTTTCTGAGCACGGCGTTTCATTTGTCTCCTTCGGGTTTTTGTAATCTTATATGCCTCAACCCTAGGGGTGGTAACTCCCTGCTCTGCACGCGGCTTAATTGTTGATCGTGAATGTTCAACCTCGCGTGCCATCTCCGTGTGGGACGTGGAACACGGATGTTTCGGCGGACACCTAGCTCTGCTGGGTGGTGTCCACTTAGGTTTTCTCGGACTCCTGTAGACGGTTTTGTGTTCATTCTGGTGTAAACCAATCTCCGAGTGTCGCTGCTTCCGTGGACTCCGGTCTCTGTCTCGACGGGGGGACCGCGATTCATGGCGTCTTTTGGTATGCTTTGAATGCCTTGAATGCTTTGAATGTTTTGTCCCTCTTTTAGAGTTCTCTTTGGCTGGAGACCGGTTTGGAGATGCCGTTGCTCCAATCTTGGACGGTTTAGGCGACACTATAGGGGGCGTTCTATCCCGTTGAACATTGATAGGTCCGAGAAAGGTATCTTCGTCCTCTGTGGGACACGATTACTAGAGAACATCGTCTTCGCTAGATGGTTGCGTAATTTCCATCGGCAATGGATGCGCTGCATTCTCGGTACGGTGCCCGAGGGTGGGATCCTGATCCAAACGAATGTCCTTGTACATTCCATCATGGGGCATCGCACTTTCCACAGAGGACTGGAGTCCGATGTCCGTTATGTTGGCATTGATCCAGGAGCGATTGTGCAGTTGGAATCGCTCCGCGTCTCTCGCCACGGTCTTCAACCATGCCTGGTCTTTCCGGTGGCGTGACAGCTGAGCCTGGCCCCTAAACGCGTTGAGCACTCGGTCGGACTTCCCGGCGAAGGCTGGTGACATCAATTTCTCGATAAAGCCTCCCGCCTCCACCGGACGTCCCACTTTCGTCGCGTGCTCAACACGGTCCAGGAACGTAGACTCATCCTGGTTCAATGCCATTCTGGAATAGACTAACAGAAGTTATTAATATCAACATAACGGTAATCTTCGTGTCATTGGACATACAACGCAGAGCTTGATGCTACTCTTAACTGGTATTAGCATCCGGGAAGTCCCCGAATTCAGCCACCCAGACACTAAAGGTTTTAGTTGTCATTCTTACTTTTGCAACGATGGCACTTGATACTATTTATGTCCAATGCATCTGCAGCTGTAATGTTGACGCAAGACCCATGGTACCATTCATTGCAATAGTCACATTGGATCATAAACCTTCCTCCCCAAGGTTGTTTGCAATAACAGTATAGATCCTGATCTGATTGACCCAATGGACTATTGCTGTTGGAACGATCAAGTGCCGATTTTACCCAACTTGGTACATTTCTATCTCTACAGGGTTTTAAACCGATCATGATTGGCTACAAAGACTGCGTTTTTTAATTGAACACGGAATAGGGCACTCGAGATCTTTTCTATTATGACAGCCGGGCCTTTCCATGGTTGGCAAAGTTTACGACACTTGCCCTTCAGAACCGCGGTATCTAATAGATAGACCAGATCACCCTTTTCGTAGGACCGTTCCAATAATCGCAAATCATAGTTTCGTTTCATGCGCCGGGATGAGGTTTTTAAGGTGGCCCTAGCTTTCGTGTGTGCTTCCTGCATATCCCCCGTTAGCTTAGTCACGTATCCATCCGGATACATGGATTGAGCTAGTTTTTGGGGAAACATGAGATTTGCCGGAATATTGACCTCCCTCCCGAGCATGAGTATGTTTGCGGTGTAGCCTGTGCCACGTTTGACAGCTGAGCGTAAGGCCCCTGCAATTTGTTGCAATTGCAAATCCCATTGATTCTGAGATGAGCCTATATAGCATCTAACCGCGTCCATCAGTGTTCGATTATACCGTTCCACCTGACCATTTGCGGAGGGTCGATAAGGAGTGGTACGCGTCTTATGAATGTGCAAAGCTATGCACACGGCTGCAAACAGTTTGGACTCGAAGTTTCTGCCCTGATCCGAGAAAAGCTCAAAGGGATAACCAAAGCGCGAGAAAAACTGGTCTATGGCCGCTTTTGCCGTCACATCAGCAGTTTGAGACGGAAGGGGGACACATTCTACCCATTTGGTAAATTGATCAACCATCATTAAGATGTGTTCGTTACCCCGGGGTGTTCTGGGTAATGTACCTAGAAAGTCAATGTGTACCCGCTCCATCGGTGCACCTGCTTGATATTCACGCATCCCTATACGACCATACTTTTCGGACGTTTTATTCTGGCTACACCCAGAACAAGTGGTAACATATCGTGCTATATCCTTACCCATTTGGTACCAGTAAAATTTCTGCTTCATTCTCGCCTTTGTTCTCAGCACGCCCTGATGCCCCGCGGACGGAATATCATGGCTCCATGTCAGAGCTACTTCTCGGAGACTAGAAGGCAGAGCAACGTCTTTTTCCTCACTATCCGGTCTGTTCCGAAATAACACACCAATGAGGGTGAACAGATCTTTTGTCAGCCAATGTTCTTTGGCAGCCGGACTAGCCATGAACAGCTCCGGTTGTTTGGGAACGACCCGAGTGTTCAGCCAATCTAACACCAAACACAAATCACTGTCCTTTGATTGCTCTTCTCTCATTTCTTCGTTAGAGAAACCCCAACAGGATGGTGCATCCGGAACCACAGAATTGATACCCGGAGAAATGCCGCATGCTAATATATCTGGCACCCCGTTCCGTGTAACCAACTCTATGCTCACGACTCCCTCACCCTGCTCACAGCACCCATGGTAACAGAAGTTCACCAGACATATCCTCCTCAGAAAGGAGCTGGCTCGACAAAGATTTACACTCATCACTTGCCAAAGGACCTGCAGTCATGTCAGTTGCGCCCCTAGTGCTCGCATCTCCCTGCTGCACTATTCTCCTTACATGGGCATCCTCCTCCCATTTTGTCGTAGGATTCGTCCGACATGTGGTACCTTGATTGCCGTTGCCATCACAGCCTACACGACCAGCGCTTTGCTGTGGCAATGACCAAGTGCCTCGTGTCGGTCTACATACTGCACCTCCTAACGTTGAAGACCCAAGACCCTCCTCACCTTCCGCCCTACTGCCAGTTGGGCCTTCAGGCAGTGCATTAGGTTCAGGTAATGGCTTTGTCTCCGAAGTGATTTGGGCCACACCCTGTCCGGACAACTTTCTGGGAATAAATTCCTGTGTGCTACCCGAGGCTTCACTGAACTGGATTCGCACCTTGGATACGGAGCGTCCCCCATGTGTATCCAATGCCCTTCCCAGTTCTACATCCTTTGTGAAGTCCCCCCAGTTTTTGTCAGCCCTCGTACAATACTTACAGCCTCCACAAGGCAGATCCTCTAAATGCACCCCATAGGAATACGAATCACACATCCCCGAAGCTGGTATGCGAGATAAAGAATCCGCATTCCCATGTTTTACACCTGGACGGTACTGCACCACCATATTGTATTGCGACAATTCTTCCATCCATCGAGCAAGCTGTCCTTGTGGAGCCTTAAAGTGCAAGAGCCATGCCAAGCTAGAATGATCAGTTCTAACCACATGTCAAGGTCATTACCAAGGTCAGGAATGATCGAGACAAATTGTCTCTCCTATTATCATATGAACCAAGTATACTTCAATTGTTATGACGTTATGGCCAATATAGCTTGATCTGACGAACGAAAAGTGGTAACAATGCAGTTGAAGTGTAAGGGATAGGCTAGAGTAGACAAGTATACGTAGTCACTTAATCACTTATAATGTACACTATATTACATGGGGAACACACAGGAATACATGATACATGGATATGCGAACATCACTGTACTGTGCATGATACTATTCAATTACTACAAGGTTGTAAGCCAATCGACTGTTATACTTTACGCAACTTAAAAGCTATAGACGAATAAACTCAGTATGTGGTATCTCAATGGTCCCGTAGTGGACAATAGTATGAATGCACAAGTACTTTGATGATCGCTAATCAAAGTGAAATAACATACAAGTATAGCATGGCAGAACGAACATTGGAGGACAAATGACAATCATCTGAGCTACCCCAGTGCTGGCGTATCTCAATAGATAGTGGTAACCTCTGAGTATCAAGGTCCCAAGGTCTGCCTCACCCGCAGTATGAGGTCTAGTCACCAATATGGCTATTATCCAACTTCAAGTGGATTAATCCATAAACAATATATGTAGTCTTACTACAATCCCTGAGCCATGATATGCCATAATAGGAGTATTACCATACACTATCAAAGTATACATATGTATTGCCTATGCAATATATTTCGAAAGTATGAATGTCAAAGTCAAAGCCGGAGGTGGTTACATCACATGAGAGTCAATAATGATAATGTTCCGGAAGCTGGTACCGGAAGTAAAGTTCCACAGGTAGTATTATTTCCGGAAATTGTGGACCAGATGTAAAGTTCCTATGGTAGCACTCGACTGTAGCAACCCGGATGTGGTGGACCGGATGTAAAGTATCCATGGTGAATCAATGGGTTGGAATACCGGAAGTGGTAGACCGGATGTAAAGTTCCGATATAATACAAATGGCGATTATCACGTTGGCTAAGACGCCGGGAAAAGTTTCACTTAGGTGACATTCAACTCGGTGGTAGTATAATGATATGATATGTGTGTATGGCGTTTCACTTCACTAATCTATGGCTGTGACTGTCTGCTAAACGCGATGTAGCTATCACACACTGCTCTATACAGGCCTGTACCCGGAGCTGCTACACACACTGCGCCAGACAGACGTATGGACACTCGGACGACCTGACACTCTGCACTGACTGGGGTCTGCCCTCAACGAGTGGACCAAAACGTCCAATGTTGCCCGCTGGAGCGATCTCAAGAGGCTACAAAAATGAAATGTGTCTCCAATTACTGGACGAATACGCACAGACAGACAGACAGGATGCACAACGGACGAAAACGGGAATCGAACAACGGCAAGTCACAGCTGAAATAAAATGTTGTAGGTACATACCAAAATCCTCCGTGTCACTGGTGAATACAGTACTATTCTTCTGTTACCAGAAAATATGTGTCCCACCAACACATAGCGAGACATCGCTTATATACGCACCAGTGAAACCACGCACGGAATAATGAATATGCCTACCCCTCGTTCGACATCTCACATAAACATTACAAAACCATGGCTTTTGCCATTTCACCCGTGGGTTATATTTGGCATATATATGTTCCCACGCCATAAATTCAACCAAACTAGTTACAGCCCTCGCAGAATAAATACCATCCAACATGGTATATCCCACACTACCATAAATCTGCACACTATAGACCCAGATCTCATAATCCGAAATATACTCGACTGGTCTCGACAATGCGAAGGTCGCTTTTTGGCCCCGCCAAACCCGTCCATATCGGTCCTACGGCTATACACTCAAATGAGAGTGTAGCACATACTAAACTCAAATATCGTGGTCATTTACGGAAATATCACGACACAAAGCATCACCAGTATGGGATCTGATATATCCGTGTTGGCCAGTACCAGGCTATGCTGAAACACTAACCCGTAGCATACATAACAGGGCAGACCATGGTATGGTCTGCGCTATATACTGGCTTCACCTACAGAAGGTCCCTTATCTGGTGAACAACTGACACGCGGATAAACTCGGCTGGCACAGATAGTGGACATCCGTAATACAAAATAAAAGGGGTCTTTTCCCTAGCGAAACCAGCACACGCAGTCAACGAGTTCTCTACCACACACATGCATAGTCTGTGGCAAATATGGCGTGACATCAGTAAAACAATGCTCACAAAATGGACGTGTATTAAAATCCGCAAAAAGGACACGCCTAAACGTATTTCCACCAAGACAACATAAGCCCCGTTATTACACGCACATTGTACATGGCAAATGTACATGCTAAATCACAGGTATGTAAAAATCACAGGTGTGTGAAATCACAGGTATGTGGAATCACAGGTATGTGAAATCAATAATACACACAACAATACAACACAGTACCACACATCACACATATATAATTATACGGAATCCAGAATGTACAAGAATGCACGTGTCACGCGACACCACAAATGGCCTGCCCGGTAAGTAATGGCGAAACTGTCAGAATCTCAGAATGGAAAGCAATTCTTTCCGCGTGACAAAATATCTCCGCTGTTCTGGTGTCAATGCGTAACTACTATACGCAATGACCTTTTCCTCACCATTCTGAATTTGTAATAATTCTGCCCCAATGGCCACGTCCGATGCATCCGTATCCAAAATAAAGTCATCATTATTGTTTGGAAGGGCCAATACTGGGGAATGTGTCAATGCTGTAATGAGGGAGTCAAATGACTGTTTCTGATCCTGTTCCCATACAAATGTTCGTGTTCCCGTGATGCGATACATGGGCTCCGCCAATTTCGCAAAATTTGCCACAAACGTACGGTGATAATTGGCCAACCCCATGAATCTCTCCACATCTTTTGAGCACCGAGGGACGGGCCAGTTTTTTACTACCTCAATACCTTTATCAGTCATGGTGAGGCTATTGGAACTGACTCGTCGCCCAAGGAAATCAATCTCTGACTGAAACAGGATGCATTTTTTGGGTTTAAGTTTCAGCCCGTATTCTCGGAACCTTGCCAATGCAGTTGCTAGGTTAAACAGATGTTCTTTAAAGGTCCCCCAGCACCACAATGTCATCAAGGAACGCTAGCACCGTTTTCCAAGTTAGGCCCCTCAACACTAGATTCATGACTCTAGAGTATGTTGCGGGCGCGTTGCAGAGCCCGAAACCCATCTTTACATGCTCGTATAGACCATACTTGGTAGTAAATGCCGATTTGTGTTGGTCTTCAGCCTTGATTTTGACCTGCCATTACGCGGAATTCGCATCAAGTTTGGAAAACCATACGCTACCGGCCAATGTATCAAGACAATCGTCTACTAATGGTAACGGAAAGACATCCTTTCGGCAAACGTCATTGAGCGCTCGGTAATCAATACACCATCTGACAGACCCATCGCGTTTGCGAATTAACACTGGTGCGGCAGCCCACTCAGATGTGGATTCCTGAATTACCCCTGCTTTAAATGGGCTTCCTCCTCGCCTGCGAAGCAAGCAGGAGTTCTACGTATGCGCTGCTTGACTGGTTTGGCATCCCCAGTATCAATGGTGTGTTCGATTGCTCCGAAATGACCAAAATCAAATTCACTTGAGGCAAACACATCTTGAAACACGGTTAACAGTTGGCCTAACTGTACTTTTTGTTCTTCGTCTAACAATTCGGCAGACGACGTGAACAACGGATATAGGTGTTCTGGTATATTTTCCTCAGTTGACTGTGCCCCTTCAGGCACCATATGTACACCAACAGGCTCCTCGGGCAAAGTACCGGAATCCTCACAGTACTCATCAACAGCGTAGGCGTTCCCTAGCTGTTGGCCCTTACGTACAAGCCGGTACCTATCTGATGGATTTACCAGGCACACAACCGGCTTATCCCCACCCTTCCGCACTACTCTCGGTACTAGCATGTGTGTTCCCTATCGGTTCCACTACATAATCTGGTAAGAGTGCATTCATCGTGCACTTCACTTTTATTGCCGAGTTGGGAGGAATGACATGTCTTTTATCCAACGTGACCCTGGCTACAAGCGGAGTTCCTGACCTACCTTTCATATTTAAGTCGATTTCCTGCCCATCAAAATGCAGCTTGCCCTTTCCCATGTCCAAAATTGATGATCCACGGAGGTATAGAATATCAAACCCAAGTAGCATATCCTGATCTATGGGCGCCACATAGACATTTTCTTCATACCACCGTGATCCTATTTTCAATTTGACTGGCCCGGCAACAAACCCTTGCATTGCTAATTGACGGCCTGCTGTGAGTAATTTTACATCTCTGAGTTTTGAAGGTCTTTTTCTCAAAGACTTGTACACCGTGTCCGATATAATAGTTGCCTCGGCTGCGGTATCTACAACGGCCTCTACTACTCTATCAGCAACTTGAATGGGCATACTGAACTGGGAGGCAGATCTTAGTTGGCATACTGTCACACATTCCGGGTGACCCAACTCTCCACACTCTCCGCTCGCCTCGTTCTGATTGACTGGAAGTGTTTCCCCTGGTGCATCCTGCACCATACTACCAGTGCGTGTGCTTAAGTCTACTTTGAATGCTTCCCTATTACCACTTGAAGCACCCGAGGTCCTGTCAACTGCCATTGGGGACATGTTTCTCTGAATATCTACTTGATTCGACCCCATGCTATCTAATTCACCCTCCTGCGATTCTACCGAATCAAACAATGCAGATGTATTTGGAGTGCTCAATGAATCGACTACCAAATGCGACATATCAGCTGGGGTGGGGGTGTGTAGGTCCACCAATGTGATATCTGTCTTTTCCTGTGGCTTACAAGGAATGTTTGGTATGGATGTACTAAGCAATGGGACTTGTACTGAAGCACTGGGCAGTGCACCAGTATGTTGTGCACTGTTCATTGTGGAATGCACGGTAACATCTGGCACTGTGCAGTTGGACGTCACATTTTTATCTGACCGCATGGGAATCGTTACCAAGCTACTATTCTTCAGTTCTCACTCCCCTTCCGTACTCTTTAATGTACACCTACTCTGGACAACTTTCTGGGCCCCACCTACCCCCTGGGTGGATTACGTGCGAGTTTCATTAGGGAACCATGCTCGCCTGTTTCTTGTTGGCCCCAAATTACCCTGGTGTTTGAGTCAATCCGGCCTTCTGCTTGCGGGATCGAGGACCGACCGGTCTCCTCGATCCTTGCCCGTTTAAATCCTTCTGAACCCCCCCCCCCCCCCCCCTTCTTTCCTTCCCTTTTCCTGTTTTCGGGGGCAATTGCGTGCAATATGTCCAGGCTCTAGACAGTAGAAACAACAAGGACAATGCGTACGAATGTGACTTTCGTCTCCACATGCCCCGCAACCGTTTGGAGGACAATCCGCCTGATCATGCCCCCCATTACCGCAGTTATAGGTTAGACACCACCAAATAGTTTTACTGTATAATTTAACCGAATGCCATCCAATAAGGCCAATCTCTCCTACTTTCACTATTCGTATGGATGCTGTGGGACTCACTTGTACATGACATGCAGCCAGTCTGTACTGGTTCTGCATGAACTAAACAATACGTTCACTTACTCCTAAGAAAGAAAAATCCAACCTTGTCATATCCTCCAATATTGTGTACATTTTTGGCAACGGAAACTCCGTTTACATCAAGTGACCAACAGGTTCAGTGTTTTCTTTTAAATGCTACAAATATGCTGAAAACTGGTGTTAAAGCCACCCCAAAATGTTCCTCAAGTGAAACTGGGTAGTAATGGATCAAGATTTGCAAGCAAACGGTGTCTGTGACCTCAAAACACCCGCACTATTTGTTTATACCGGACTACTTTTGCATACACCCTGGGCGATTTCGCACCATTTGGTGTCTTCTAACCTATAAGTGTACCAGTCCCACTACAAATCATTCTACAATATTCACTATTCAAATCTAGCTTCTATTCCTGGATACAGTACCAAGTTTGGAGCAAATATCTCAAATGGTTGTCACACAGCAGCTGTGTAACTCCACCATGTGACTGTCCACATTCTGCCTTAAATTGAGCTAATACAGAACTATGGAGAATTTTAATAGATGATGAATTAAAAGCACAAATCTCCATAAAATCACATAACATTACCCTAAATAGTGTTATAGCTAACCATTCTACATATAGAGACTCATCACTGAAACTATACGAACATGTATGCCACTCTGGAATGGTCGACAGACAAAAGGGTACTGGCTTGGAACGGTCGGTCAAGAAATTTGATTTATGACACAGGAGGAAAGGAAAAACAATGTTTTCTGAGTACTAGTGTATTGGTACTATACCGATATGCGAAAACAATACACCTACGCCTAATTTTGGCAAATTTTGGAACAGCGTCGCGATGTCGCGCCACTTTCCCGAACTTCTTAATTGTCCATCAGGAAGCCAATATCAATGAAAACAAAATGAAAAACACACTACATGTATAACGACTGTTTTGGTGTATATTACTGTCACATTCCAAGCCCAATCACCTACAGGTAATTTATATACACTGGTTTATTATATTTGACAAATAAGCTGAGAAATCAAGATTTTAGAAGATTTTGAAGCCGATAACTGTCCGTCTGCGATACAAAAAGAACAAATGTGTTGCATTGCGGAGTCCGCTCGATTACTCTTTTCGCAGTAACTTTAAATTATGTTCCCAGAGACATAGCTAAAAGAAACATAAACTTCCAACTTCAAATTCTACAAAAAAACATATCTCATATAGGGCCTAGGCACACCTTATAGGTTAGACACCACCAAATAGTTTCACTATATAATTTAACCGAATGCCATCCAATAAGGCCAGTCTCTCCTACTTTCACTATTCGTATGGATGCTGTGGGACTCACTTGTACATGACATGCAGCCAGTCTGTACTGGTTCTGCATGAACTAAACAATACGTTCACTTACTCCTAAGAAAGAAAAATCCAACCTTGTCATATCCTCCAATATTGTGTACATTTTTGGCCACGGAAACTCCGTTTACATCAAGTGACCAACAGGTTCAGTGTTTTCTTTTAATTGCTACAAATATGCTGAAAACTGGTGTTAAAGCCACCCCAAAATGTTCCTCAAGTGAAACTGGGTAGTAATGGATCAAGATTTGCAAGCAAACGGTGTCTGCGACCTCAAAACACCCGCACTATTTGTTTATACCGGACTACACCCTGGGCGATTTCGCACCATTTGGTGTCTTCTAACCTTATAGCAACTTTTGCTCCTACCCCTGAATCTCTGGGGATCCATCATTTTGTCCATTGTCCTTTGCAGGTTCACCATGGTTTCTTCCAGGGCTTTTATACGCAAATTGGTAGCTTTATCTGCGGAAGGAGGATATATAGAGGGGGATTCCTGGATAGCACTCACACTTGTGTACTCTGGCTCACGGACACTTCGTCTCTCCTTTTTACCAGCTCTACTTGAACCGTGCATAGATTCATGTACGTGCTGGTACAACCGCACTTCTTCCATTGCAATGTCCACTGAACTGGGCCTTGACATACATACATGCTGCCCAGCATCTCTGTCGATCAACCCCTGACAGAACCGAACAACGGCATGTGAGTTAGAAAAACACTCGGACAAATCCCGGAAGGCAAACATGGCCAATGTCAAAACCCTATCCGCCCACTCCTCCAATGACACAGTGGGCAACTGAACTGCCTGCTGGAAGCGGGCTTGAGCAGACTCTGGCAATTCCCTATGCCCGAACCGATTCTCGAGTTTCTCCATTACACAAGTCAACGACAATGAGGGCTCTCGTTCAAGCATAATTGACAAAAAGTCAGCGGCCTTGCCTGATAGACAACACCACAAACTATTCAGCGAGTCGCCTACCGACCATTTGCAAGCTTCTGCATATCACTGAAAGCGATGCCTGAATGTGAGCCAGTTCCCCACCCCATCGTACTGCATATTTTTTGGCATCGACCTAACTATTTCAACAATACGAGGATTGTTGAGCCTATGCTGTTGACGTGGACGAGTTTTACCTCTCCCATTGTCGCTACTACTCTCTTCATAAACGGGCAAATCTTGTGGCTGGCCACGGTACCCCACCCACGGGTCTGGGTTAGTAACCCGTGGCCCTACATACCTTGATACCGGGGGATCAGCTTGACTGGGGAGCCTCCCACTAAACTCAACAGGATGGGCTATATCCCGGGTGTAAGTTGGTACTGGCAGAGGTGCCATTCCCGCAGTCATTGGGGCATTGTTATATCCCTGCACTGATTGGGGCATCCTTCCTGCACTCGGAATCTGATCTGGCACTAATGGGAAACTGGGGCCCGCTGTCCCCAAAGTGCCTACCCCTTCATTCCCGGTATCACCTCTCAATCGGGCTAATCTTTCTCCCATACTTATACCCCTACTGTCACCCAAGCTTCCCAAGGACAAATCCAGCAAACTCTGTCCAAAATCATGACTAGGTGACGGGTGCCCTGCCTCTCCCATTCCATGTTCAAACAAAGTCCCGCCCTTCCCCTCTTGGCGGTTGGATTTGGGTACCGTCCCTGAGATAGGGTGACCTGCCCCTAATTCCACCAATTTTGCTTTGCCAATCTTCATAAATTCTTTGGCCTCTGCCAAAGTCTTTACAAAGTCATCCTCATTGTCACTCTCGCAACTAGTGTCTCTCTCACTACCTCCCCATTACAGATTCCTACCCGGTTAATACCGCACTGGTCCCTTGAAAGATATTTCCCAGGACGTGTACCATCCAGTAGGTTCTTTCTTTAGACCCCCATCCCCAGTTATGTACTGTTCAAAGGGTACGGTATTCCTCATTTTCTTGCGTTATGACCGGGTATTGGTCATCGAGTGTGAAATCCAGCAAGTCACTTATAGACTCACTAAATGTTCGACGGGTCAGGCAGGAGAATATGGGCAAGTCTATATTGCCGTGGAGGAGACGGATGGCTACAATTGCTTTGGCAATTTTTTCTTTGACATTGGGAATTAGAGTCAATTCCTGCCAATCAGCAAAATTGACGCGAATTTTCTTGTCTGTATTGGAGGCCATTTTGATTTCAATCTGCGGAATAATAAAAAAAACATAATTAATTGCTGTCTGCACTACCAGATGTTATCATTAAAAGTTGTTCGTACAGTTTGTACTATGTGCAATTCTCCACAGCCGCACTGCTAGCACGTATGCGCCAATACAGAATAACAACACAAACAAGTCATCAAATTTTATTTCAACACACATCATTGAAGCGGCACATGTTAATTTTAATCGTAATTCAACCAAAATATATTTTAAATATAATATAAAAAATCTCCAAAACACTTACTGGTGTGCACCCTACACGGCAGATTGAAATATTAGCAATTCAACGAAAATATATTTTAAATATCTCCAAAACACTTACTGGTGTGCATCCTACACGGCAGATTGAAATATTAGCACTCCAAGGGGCTAGTAAGGGTATTGTGTCATTCAACCCCAAATGAATGGAACGGACACTCAATCAGACACCGAATGCAGTTTAGTTCCTGGTGAATACATGTATAACATATTTATTCATTCTAAACTGTGTCTAATTTGGTCACGCAACTTTTACCACATCGCCGACTTTATATTCCATTTTTTCTCCGAATTCTCAACCTGCCGGTCTGTATTTACATAAAGGATACAAATATGTTTTTTTACGCCTAGTATTCGTCAGGATTGGCGACAATCTGTTGTATTTTATCTCTTTTGCTTTCTAATTTTATTGGAATTCTACCGGCGGAAGTTTACAAATGTGTCCCTTCTATTGTGCCTGCGCGCCAATAATTTCCGCGCCGAAGGAATCCGAATGCGATAATGATATGCACACTCGCGATAAATGACGTCACACGGGACTCCCTAAATTTTCGCCAAAATTGTCTGCGTTTATGCACAGAAATTGTGTAATTAATTCTACGGCGGACAATAGATACACATATTAGTTATAAAAGCAAACAGGAATTAGATGTTGTCAGACCGGCAAAGTTGATTTTGGAATATGTTGCATGTTGCGGCTAAATCGAAACTAGAAGACACTTCTGACACCATTGTTGTAATTTACTCCATTTGCGTCTTAGTTACCCCACCCCAGGCTAAGGGGGAACATCGATATACCTGTGTAAAGTCGGTTTGTTCTCTAGCGTCGGTGTTAATTGGGCTTCTTCATTTCTAGTAGGTCTATACGCTCCAAACACTCGGGGTAGAATGCGCCGTTTCCTTAGGCGGAGACCTGCACGTGAAGTGCTTTGTGCATGCGCGAGGTGGCAACACTGCGAGGCTCCGGACTGGTCTTCGGCGAGGCTCCGGACTGTTTATGAGGAAGCTCCTGGGTTCTAGTTAAGGATAACTTGTCATAAACAATATCACGGCTACAAGAGGCAGAATAGTGATTGCCCAAACACTACATACCCACCACAACGAGTTGTGGGGGATACAGTAGCGTAACAATTTGTCTGGATTACCCCCACGTCGGGAATTTTGGTAAACCGCATTTGTCTCTAATCACGGAAACTTTCACGGCCAGTTTCCCGGAATTTTTTTGCATTTTTTTCTGTCAAATGGAGAAAAATATTTCACATCGCCCTTGGTCATATTTCAGCAATTCCCACTTTTTTCCACTCATAAACATCATTATTGAAAAAGATTTACAAAACATGGTTCTGTCAGTCTGTGTCACTGGATTGTTTAGCCATGTTGAGCTGTCACAGTCATGTAAAGACAGACTGGTAGCTGTCAAATTACCAGAATAGAGCTTCTCATTATACTGGGGGGTTTTGTATGAATTTTTTTTTTTTTAAAATGACACAGAATTATATTTGATTACACATATGTAGATATAAACTCTATGTTTTTAATAGAATTTATTGTTCTGTTGATTATAAAAAATGCTCAGAATAATAGTCTACAGTTTGTAGATTGTTATTATCTTAGTGTTGGTATAAATCCTGCCTGTAGTGTGCACCATAATGAATATGGTAAAATAGCATGTACCACAAATGAAAATTAAACTTGATCTGAAATCATCTTGCATTATGATTATTAGCCTTGTGATAATATTATTGTCATTTATGACTGGCAAATGAAATGGTGGAAAATTGTTTACTGTACACTCCTATTATAATTTAGATAACCATTGTTTACTCTGATCCGATGGTGCACCACACTACAGGATGAGAATAACCCAAAAACAAAAATCCAGAGTCTAAGGTCACAGTCTATTTTCTACAAGCGCCTGGATGATACGTTAACAAAATGGACGACATGGAAACAAGCAGGACTTTTAGATAAATCTGGTTTCAGAGCACTTTTACGATAAGTCTATTGTTTTAAAAAGTGTTGAATAATTGTTTTTGTATGCTTATAGCTCCTGTAACTGGCCAACTAAGGCTTATTATCCAGAACATAGGTATATCCACTGCATACTGGAGTCAGGTTGTCCGCCCGTGCGTCCGTGCGTCCGTCCATCCGTCACTAAACTTAACATCAGATAAATATTGTTATGACTTCTATTTCCTTCATCTAAAATGCTGAACATTTTACATATGCATTCCTGTATGGCTCTACTACCATGTGCCAAATCCACGACCGTCCAATCCCAGCTGATCCCAAGGTCAAGGTGAAATACTTGGTCTCTTTACAAAACTTAACATCAGAGAAATAAGTTATAACTTCTATTTCCTTCATTGAAAATTCTTAATATTTCACTCGTGCATTCCACTAAGGTTGTACTATCATGCTGTGACAAATCTATGATCGTCCAACCCCCGCTGATCCCAAGGTCAAGGTCACATACTTAGTCTCTTTACAAAACTTAACATCAGATAAATATGTTATAACTTATATTTCTTTCATCGAAAATTCTTGATATTTCATGCATGCATTCCTCTAAGGCTCTACCATCATGCTGTGACAAATCCCCGCTGATCTCGAGGTCAATGACTCTTTACAAAACTTAACATCAGAGAAATCGGTTATAACTTCTATTTCCTTGATCGGATCTGCTTCACATTTCACACATGCATTCTACAATGGACCTCTACCACCCTGTGACAAATTCATCTTTGTGCCGCCCCCGCTAAGCCCAGAGTCAAGGTCACAAGCCCACACCAATTTTTACATATTTAGGTGTACCTGGGTCCACGCGGGGGGTATTCCGTAAGCCTCGCTTACTGACCAATCTATTTTTTTTTCACTTTTATCAACAGAAATAAAAAGAAATTTTCAGTTTCGTCAACAAAAATATAGTTTGGCAGCACTTTAGAATCAGAAAGTGCTGCCAAACCATGTTTTTATTAATAAAGAATGTCAAAATATGAGAAAACAGCAGACGACACCTTTTGTTTCCCACATTCTAAGCGTTAATGATTCCAAGGGAATACAAACTTTGTTTAATTGCTTATATATCTGCATTACAGTGGAACCTCCATAAACCGGACACCCTGGGGAGCTCCCATGGTGTGCAGGTTAGAGAGTTGCTACAGTAATTCCAGCATATCCAGGACCCATTTCACTAAACTTTGTACAACTAAAATGTTAAGTGTAAAATGTGTGATATTCTGTAAATTTCACATTAACAATGTTTTCTTGTAAACAATTATTGGATTTACATTTAGTGAGCATATGCTGCATATGCAGCCTATGTTCAATACATGTAAATCCATCAATTCAAATTTCCAAACGATCCTAAATTTGCACTTACAAACATTTTAGTCGTACAAAGTTTAGTGGAATGGCCCCCAGAACACCAAGATATGTTGTATGCATTGCAACCACGAACAAAGTTGTTGCTGAGACTGGACAAATGGAGTTTATTGGTTTACGTTTGGCGACCAATGTAGATTCTGATCAGTCTGTGCATCCACACAGTCTGATCAGGATCTGCACTGTTCGCCATTCCATCAACGAAACGCCTGTCATGCTTCTAACAAGCAATATAAATAATTACCATGCCATGGAAATAGAGTGTGCTATTTGATCAGCAGCTACTCTTGTAAATCCCGTAAGACCCATTTCTCCAGCCATAGCCAAATATTACCATATGAGTCGAATGAAATGAAACTTACAAAATTAACCCTTAGATCGCTATCTTTTTGTCGTTTGCTGTTTATTTTTATTTTCCATTTGTATCATCAAAAACATGCTTTGACATCACTTTAGAATACTTTACAACATGCTTCGACAGCACTTCAGAATCATTTCCATTGGAAATGATTCTGAAGTGCTGTCAAAACATGTTTTTATTGAGAAATAAGGCAAGATATAAAAGCAACAGCAGACGACAATTGTTGTGAGTAGCGGTCTAAGGGTTAATACTGAGGTTTCTGTATGTCTTGTTTGGTGAGGCTCTATGATATATTTGCTTCCTTGTAGACTGTTCCCGTGCCAATTGCAGCGGACATGGAGACTGTATATGGGAATGGCACCGGCGTGTACCGGTATGTCACTGTGGTATGTTTGTGTTACATTCATCAGTCTTGGAATGGATTTTTTATACCACCGGAATATGCTATTTCAGTACATGTGATTTTATTACTCTTTGAAAACAGCTAAATCTTTGTTGTGTATGCCACTCAAAACAGAACAGAGTGTTTTCTTTCTATTTATCCCGTCAACACAGTGCGTATGTGCCGTGAAACACGGTACCGTGAAACATTTTTGATATCCTGTCAATACGACCTAATCACTGCGTATGAATATGTGTGGTGGCTGGGGTTATTTGTATTGCATTTTGAAGCTATTTGTAGATGTTGACGGGATAAATAGAATAGTAGGTTAGTGCCGTGAATGAGAAAAAATATCTGGCGCGGGCCTCGCCCATCCCGTTTCCTAAGCCTTGCCAAATATTTTGTTCCCGTTCACGGCATTAACCTACTATTCTATATATAGTTAATTTCACATTACATGACATGTATGTCATTCACGGCACTAACCTACTATTCTCTAAATGTATTAGTATACCATTTACTGCAGTATGTGATATTGATTGGTTGGTTTGAACATCAATATTGAAATTGACCAGTAGATAGCAGTTAATACACAAATACTTGGGGATATAAACACACATTCATATTTGTGTTAGCTACATTCTTTATTTGACTTGAAATTATGTTTAATACTTTGAAGATTGTCTAAACACGAATATATTTAATTGATTCCTCGAATTCTTACCATTTCTGAGCTGAACCTCATGAACTTGACATTGCCTGGAATTCTATTTATCAGGTCATGTTTTACACACAGGTGACTGAAAACATCCTATTTTCTACTCTGGGTATGGAAGGTGTTCGAGCCAATTCCTACCCTTAAATATAAGCCAAATCGAATCGAATTTTCTACTGTCTGTTTCACGAAACCTGCCCAAATTTTACGGCTATATCAATAATGCAAAAACAATATATTTTTCGATAATATTCAATTATATCAAAATTTAAGAATGAGCCAACTTTTTATTTCTTGAAATTTGGTCAAATATTGATTTTATTCTGAAAAAACAATTTCCACATGTTAAATCCCCATAGACGAGTGAAGATGTCTATGGGGATTTAACATGGGGAAATATTTCTAATTTCAGAAATAGTGGACCGATTTTCAAAACTTTTGTTTTGTTAGTTACGTCATTTCCAAGCTATCTAGCTAGATTTCAGAATCAATTTCCTCCAAAAAAAAAAGTTCTAATCCTCATCCAGGTTCTCCACCTCTTTTTCCCCATGTTAAATTCCCATAGAGAACTCATATTTCGTAATAAAATCAATATTTGACCAAATTACATAAAATAAAAAGAGGCTAATTCTTAAATTTTTCTATAATTTAATATTATCAAAAACAATATTGTTTTTGCATTGTTTATATGACCTTACAATTTTGGCAGGTTTCGTGAAACAGACAGTAGTATAATTATAGGTTGGCAATGCGTTGAAACACTTGCCTTTTACAAATCTGTTAACATGCTAGATATTGGTATCTTACTATAATATGATTTGACGATTAATATTTGCAAAAAGACACCATTCAGTGTCAATGACTTTACCTCATTGAAATTTAATATGTGTTTGTGATATATCACTAGTTTTATCACCCTGTCATCCCAACAAAGTGTTGTCGAAATCTACAGCATCCGAAAATACTAAAATCCTAAAATCACCTTAGCTATTGACAGGGCGTTCAAGTTTGTCGGTATACTATCAAAGCCTCTGCTGGCACGACATGCCAGTCGCGGCCATCTAGTTATGTACACTGAAACAATATTTGGGTTGCATATATTCGCCACCCTGTCGGTCTGTTTGTCTGTCTGTCCGAGATATGCTCGCCACCATGTCTGTCTGTTTGTCTGTCTCTCCAAGATATGGTCGCCACCCTGTCTGTCTGTTTGTCTGTCTCTCCGAGATATGGTCGCCACCCTGTCTGTCTGTTTGTCTGTCTGACCGAGATATGGTCGCCACCATGTCTGTCTGTTTGTCTGTCTCTCCGCGATATGGTCGCCACCCTGTCTGTCTGTTTGTCTGTCTCTCTGAGATATGGTCGCCACCCTGTCTGTCCGTTTGTCTGTCTCTCCGAGATATAGTCGCCACCATGTCTGTCTCTTTGTCTGTCTGTCCGAGATATGTTCGCCACCCTGTCTGTCTGTTTGTCTGTCTCTCCGAGATATGGTCGCCACCCTGTCTGTCTGTTTGTCTGTCTCTCCGAGATATGGTCGCCACCCTGTCTGTTTGTTTGTCTGTCTGTCCGATATATGGTCGCCACCCTGTCTGTCTGTTTGTCTGTTTCTCTGAGATATGGTCGCCACCCTCGTCTGTCTGTTTGTCTATCTCTCCGAGATATGGTCGCCACCCTGTCTGTTTGTTTGTCGGTCTGTCCGATATATGGTCGCCACCCTGTCTGTCTGTTTGTCTGTTTCTCTGAGATATGGTCGCCACCCTGTCTGTCTGTTTGTCTGTCTCTCCGAGATATGGTCGCCAGCCTGTCTGTCTGTCTGTCTGTCCGAGATGTGTGTCAAAGTTTTCAGCTATCTACTATCAGTGTTAGCGTAGGATTGGCTTGAAACTTTATATACTTATTTGTCATCATCCATATTTGCATTATCTTGCCTGTACATGTGGCCCCTGTGCCTGAGATCAATGTCAAATACAAGTAACTTAGAAATTTACATTAGTATTTTGGCACATTTTTGTTACAGTTTTTCGTTGTTTGTTAGTGCAGATATTGTTTTGGGGTACATCCGCCAGTAGTGTCACTGACTTCTTGTCTTAGCAGGGAGTCGAACTTTTGTTTTTTAGATGCTGAATATACTGGGAGTTTATGTGAGACGAAGATTGATATCTGCACCTTCAATCCCTGTAACAACGCCACATGTATCTCAGCTCTCGATGGAAATAACGCTGATTATACCTGTGTATGCAGGACCGGTAAGATGTTGATTAAAAGGTCTTAGGACATGTGATCAGTGCAGATAATAATTGTTGTATCTACTCGTAATGTCAATCAGCTGCTCAAAAACGATAATAAGATATGCTAAATACAGGGATGAGAAATCTCCGATTTTCGGCGGATTTCTGTCTTTTTTTCTCCCCAAAAAACATGTTTTCGAGATCAGTGTAAATTTGTTGAGAACATGTTTGAGCATGTAGGGGGGGGGGGGGGGTGTTATAGGCACAATATGACAGGTAATTGTCAGTAAAAAGTGCAGAAATTCGTCGAAATTCGACGAATTATCCACCGAGTCCGTTTCTATTTAAATTGCGCTGCCAGTTTCATGTATTATACTTGCCTAAGCAAGAGCGAATACGAAAGTGATTGATGCTAAAAATAGCCACGGAGGCTATCTTCAATGTTTCCATTAGTTTGATTGGATCAGCGAGTGACTTTCATCATGATGCGACCAGTGAAAGTGCGTCTTCGATACAAATATCGTGTCCATAAGCCTGATGTTTCAAACATTTCCATTGGTTCTGAAAGCGGCATTCCATAGAAATTAGCCAATCAGGATATAGTTACCACAGATATGGAGGCTGAATCTTTCGTACGTTCAATATGGAAACACGTTTTTCCAAAAACACCTTGATACAGATACCGACCATTGCATTATGATCACTGGGCACTACAGACATTACAGTACAACCAACAGGTATTTATTATTTATTTTTCAATGATATGTACATTATATTAGCAGAAAGAAGTGTGTGCTCCGTGGTAATGTAGGTAGCTTGTTAGGTTAGCATGGAGTACCCCACCCACCTCTTTCGTTCCGTCTTATTCCCACTTTATACAGATCAGGGCAAAGGGTGGGGGGACATGAAATGGCTCCGCCCAAGGAGGGGTATTGCCCAAAATTTTTGTGATTTCGGATTGTGATTTTTGTCCGTGGTCTTTCAAGGCTTTCAAATTGTATTGCTTAATTTATTCGTTTTCCAGTCCTGTTTTCTTGATCTAAAGCTACCACAGTTGGAGTGTGCTGATGGGTGCGGTTGAAAGTAATGGTTGGCACCAGATCAGGATATTCTACTTTCAAGGCTGAATATATATTTTTCTGTAAATATTGAGTTCTGGTTTTGGGAATTTCCATCATTATGGACAGGTTGAATACGAGATAATCCAACCCGTTGACCCGGCCTTAAATGACATTAGATGTTGTTTGGCCGCTTAACTGTACATCAATAATCAATCAATAAACATGTTTCAGAACCTTGTTGTATGTTGCAGGTGTTTGATGACAAGATCATGGTTCGACCCGACATCCTGCACAGGAACCATTGCGATGCGAATCTTCTTGATGTCGGTCTTCCGAAACATCAATAAACACTTTTAATATTGCATTTACATAATTATGCCAGTTTTGAAGCACCTTCTCCTTCATAATTTAGATGGGATGTTAATGTTTCTGCAGATTTGCTGCTAGTACTTAGAGTAGTGTCATCTGAAAACATATCAGTGTTGCAGAATTTCACACAAATTGGGAGGTCATTTATGTAGAGTAAGTATAGAAGTGGACCGAGGACATAGCCTTGGGGAACACCAGATATAATTTTTGAGTGGTTGATACAGTTTTCCTGAGGTACTGACCTGCTGTGTTCGGTTAGAGAGATAGGAGGTAAACTAATGTTTCGTGACTAAATTTATATTTTTCCAATTTTATACGACCGTTTTTAAAACACGGTACATATTATGTTTTACCGCATGGGCGGGCGGGCGGGAGGGCGGGCGGCTGAAGAAAAAATGCATAGTTCGAGTACACAACTCCTCCGAAACCGTTCAGTCGATCGATCTGAAACTATACACACGTCTTCTACACATATTGAAGATGTGCACCTTGGTGTTTTTATGCCGAAAAATATTTTTTAATACAATTATCACCTTTTTAACTTAGCCATTTTTTCTACATTATTGTATCCAATTCCCTATCATTTCTACTTTACACTCATCTCTGCCTATATTAGTATACATGTTTAGCACAACGAGATGAAGAAATAATGCTATAGACTTTCAAATTCTCATTAATGTTTCTTGCCTTGGTGACAGCTTCACATTTCTGCATATTCGCTGTCTGGCCCATATTCGACGGGCGTATTTTGTGACTTGCGGCACTCTTGTTTAACCCTTAGCCTGCTGAATGAAATGTCGTCTGCTGTTTATGTTTTATTTTCGATTTTTTTCATCAAAAACATGGTTTGACTGCATTTTAGAATCATGTCCAATGGGAATGATTCTAAAGTGCTGTCAAACCATGTTTGTATTGAGAAACAGGGCAAAATATAAAGCAACAGCAGACGACAGTTTTTGCGATCAGCTGTCTAAGGGTTAATAAGTATGGCATGATTAACCAAATCAAATGCTTTAGTAAGGTCAAGGAAAACTGTACCTACTATTTTCCCCGGTCAATTGCAGCAATTCATTCATCGACAATTTTAATTAGTGCAGTTTGACATGAGTGATCTTTTCTTTGACCAGACTGCTTTTCTTGGAGAACAGTGTTAGTATTCAAATAGTGTCTTAGTGATGTACACACATGCTTTTCAAAAGAACTTGATAGCAAAGAGAGTATTGAAATGGGTTGGTAGTTGTTTTTGTCATTTTTTTAACCCTTTTTTTGGATGGGAGTAATTTTGGCTTTGATTTTAGACAACTTTGAAATATTCCTACATCTATACTCTGGTTAAAAATGTTGGCTAATACTGGTGAGATTATATCAGTTACTAATTTCAAGTATTCAGCACTTATGCCATCAAGTCCCGTAGATCTTTTGTCATCCGGATTTTTTTATTTGATTTGCAATGAACTTAGATGTGATTAGTGGTATTTTAAAATCAATATCTTCTGGTAGTTTTCATTGAAGATTGTGGCTGTTTCATAGGGGTCAGTGATCAACTTCTCAGATTTGTCACATATATAGTGTTTGATTTACCAGAAAGTTGATTTAAATTGCTCCATAGTTGTTTAGGATTTGATTTATTGTTGTGTATTGTTTCTTCATAGTATGATGTTTTGGATTCCTTAATAAAATGTTTAGTTTTATATCTCCATAGACTGCAGTTTACAGTGTCTCTTTTTTGTGACAATAGAGATTATTATTTTGTTTATGTGACGCATCCTTAATCTTCCGAGAATACCAAGATGGCTGGTGCATTCTTTTAACTCGTTTCTGTCGTAATGGTGCATGTCTGTTAAGCACGGCTATGAATAATTGAAGGAGACAATCTTGGGAATAATTTTGATCATCATAAATATTGCATATTTGCATTGGTTGATTTTGCACATCCTCTGCAAATGACTGAGTATCAAACATTTTCTCTAATCTGTAGGCAATTACCTTGTGTACGGCCCCTTTTCGGCATTTTTTGGACGTTTACGATTGCAAATTACAGGAAAGTTGTCGCTTATTGCTAAGTAAGATAGAGTTGTTGGAATACATGTGAGCAAGTGGTGTCTAGGTTTTTTCTGTGACTCGAGTTGGTCTAGTTATTAGTTGGCTTAGGTTATATGAGTTGATAATATTTAACCAGTTTTTGTTAGCGTTAGAAGGCAATAAGAGATTAAAATTTAAATCACCGAATAATATTAATTCCTTGTTTTCAGATAAAACCCTATCTAGTGCCAGATCCATGTGTGACAGGCATTCGTTATTTGCAGAGGGTGATCGGTAGATATAACCAAGGATAAACGGTTTCTTCTTATTGAGTCTAATTTCTAAGAATATTGATTCCAGCTCACTCGACTCGAGGTCATGCCTTCTCACAGAGTGGATGAAATGTTTGTTTTTACATATATAATTTGACCACCACCGCCAATACCTGTTATATCCTTTCTAAACATGTTATAATCATCAATACACAACTCACTGTCACAAAATTGATCATTCAAAAATGTTTCACAAACACGAAGCACATCTAGGTCGGAATGTACTTGACAGATGTGCTTAATCTCATCAAGTTTTGGGTACAAATAATGTACATTTAGGTGAGCAATATGAAATCATTTTTAGCTATGCCATTGTTTTTGATGATCACTCGGCTCTTCATTATGTGTATCACAAGTTACTTCTGGGATATGTATTGAGTCAGGTAGTTGAATTTCAGCTGTATCTGATACACAAGTTTGTATGTTGGTACTTGATACTTAACTCTGAGGATTTAGTACCTCAGCCATTGTGGGATCATCGATCTGATTTCTCGGTTTTGATGTTGAAACTCTCTCGGTCGATAAACATTGTTGTTTTTGTGAAATTGGTTGAACACTCTCCCCCCATAGTCCCAAAATGTTTATTTGGGTGATTAAGTCTTCGGACGATTTGTTTCTAGTATCGGTTGTGGTGTGTAGGCGAATATGGAACACTTCGCACAGCGTCTTTCTGATGTTCTGACCATGACTGTTACCTCCTTTGGGATTCAAATGTATATCGTCCCGGTAAAGTGAGTCATCCTGCACTCCGTCAGTCATAAAGCTACTGGAGTTGTTAAAAAAATTGATGACATAATTATCTGGGCATTTGGGTTAATTTTTCGAATAGTGTCTGCCATTTCACGTAATTGGCTGACTATGGTTTCGGGACCATCCGCATCGGCAACGTTGTTTGTTCCAACATGTAGCAACACTGCATCAACATTGGAAATCTCGGCAGGATTATTTTCTGTAAGGCTAATTAAAGAAATGTCAATTAACAAAAAGTGGAATCATCTGCAAACATAGTATTTTTAATTTCTTCTTCATTGATAACTATTCCTTTTATCATATTATTATTTCTAACACTGTGGGAAAGTAGTTATATTGTTATAATTGAATAATATGGGGACAGAGGACAACCTTGTCTTACGGTTCTCCTCTTCCTATATTAAAGAAATCTGATAGACATCCATTATTTGTTACACAACTTGAAATATTATTATAAAATAAATCAATCCATTTTATAATATAAGGTTAGAAATTCAGGAATTTTAATATTTGTATGATATATTCATGCCTTATACTGCCAGATGTGAAGGCTACCTTTGTGTTTTGCAGGTGTTATACATGTCACATAGACATCAACACAGATGCAGAGGGGGGATTAAGTCACGTGTTCACTAGTAGTATACAGAATAATACAAATGGGATCGAATTGAAAGCAAGCTTATATAAACCCTCTCCATATCTCAACTGACGAGGAAACAGATACCGATATGTCACCATTTCAATATCCATCTTGGATAATTCAATTTGTGTAATATGCGATGACACATTTATTTTCTTTCTACTCATCCATACTGCACTTGAATGAACAGTACTGAAGCAATACTGATTATGTCTTGGTCACTCTGAGAGCGCTAGGTGATGAATATACCTAGTGACCCGCATCGAAATTCCAGTTACCCGATTACCATCCAGGGACTATCTGGAGTCGAGACAGTTGTATTACCACATTGAGTAGGCAGGACCGCCGTCTTAAAAGCTGCAAAACAACCGTACATATCATTTTCTAGCATTGGTGATGTCAATGCCAGTATATAATCAATCCATGCATTCTCAAGATGATTCGCTGAATTTGAAAGGTTATCAGGATGCCAAACAGTAACATGTACGTGTGTAGTTAATGTCAGATTGATCATACCATATTCTGTCTGTGCAAGGTGGGGAATCACGCAGAAAACACCTGGCACATATGGAAGCTCAGTGGCCCGTGGGTCAAAAATGAGCGCCGCACGAGGGGTCAAATAGGGGTCAAATTTTATTTTCAACCGAATATAGTCATGTAATATATCAAATCGAAGGTATTGACGAGAAAATCACTCTGGAACATTTTTCGTCTAAATCATGTGATTACGTCATCCAAGATGGCCACCGATAGTTCAAATGGTCATTCTTTTACTAAAGATTTCAAACGTCTTTTTCTTGTAAACTGCTAGGCCGATATTGGCCAAACTTAACTGTAATGGTCTGTGGTTGAAGCCTGTTCATTTTTGTTAAAATGGAGGTCATCAACAAATCCAAGATGGCCGCCGTTGAGAAGTAGGTCAAATTCTTAAAAAATCTTCTTCTCACGAACCGCCAGGCAGATTTCGACGATACTGGGTATGAATGATCGATAGTTAGAGCTTTTTCAGATTTGTTCACATGGTGGCCCCTGGGTCAAAAATGGGCGTCGCCCGAGGGGTCAAATAGGGGTAAATTTTATTTTTAACCGAATATAGTCATATAATATATCAAATTGAAACTATTGACGAGACGATCACTCTGGATAATTTTTTTGTCTAAATCAGATGATTACGTCATCCAAGATGGCCACTGATAGTTCAAAAGGTAATTCTTTTACTAAAGAGTTCAAACGTCTTTTTCTTGTGAACTGCTTGGCCGATATTGGCCAAACTTAACTGTAATGGTCTGTGGGTGAAGCCTGTTCATTTTTGTTAAAATGGAGGTCATCACCAAATCCAAGATGGCCGCCGTTGAGAAGTAGGTCAAATTGTCAAAAAATCTTCTTCTCACAAACCTCCAGGCCGATATCGACGAAACCTGGTAAGAATGATTGATAGTTACCGCTGTTTCAGATTTGTTCATATGGTGGCCCCTGGGTCAAAATGGGTGTGGCCCGAGGGGTCAAATGGGGGTCAAATTTTATTTTTGACAGAATATGGCCATATAGTATATCGGATCGAATATATATAGTATATCGGATCGAAACCTCCAGGCTCATTTCGACGAAACATGGTGTGAATGATTGATATTTAACGTTGTTTCAGATTTGTTCATATGGTGGCACCTGGGTCAAAAATGGGCGTGGCCCGAGGGGTCAACTAGGGGTCAAATTATATTTTTGACCGAATATGGTCATATAATATATCCAATCCAAGGTATCGAAGAGACGATCACTCTGGAGCATGTTTTGCCAAAATCAGATGATTACGTCATCAAAGATGGCCACCGACAGGTCAAAAGGTTGTTCTTTTACTAAAGATTTCAAAGGACTTCTTCTTGTGAACTGCTTGGCCGATATTGACCAAACTTAACTGAAATGGTTTGTTGGTGAAGCCTGTTCATTTTTGTCAAAATGGAGGTCATCACCAAATCCAAGATGTCCGCCGTTGAAAAGTAGGTCAAATTGTCAAAAAAAAACCTGGCCGATTTCGACGAAACTTTGTATGAATGATCGATAGTTAACGCTGATTCAGATTTGTTCATATGGTGGCCTCTGGGTCAAAAATGGTCATGGCCCGAGGGGTCAAATAGGGGTCAAATTTTATTTTTGACCGAATATGGTCATTTTATATATCAAATCGAATTTATAGCAGTAAATCACATGCACATTCGCAATATATGTTAGATCAGAAGGTAACATTTGAAGTTGTAAGTGAAGAGTCTTTGTGAAATCAATATGACCACTATGGAGGCTTTTAGGTGAGCGATACAGGCCCATTTGGGCCTCTTGTTGTAACTATTCCATCCAACAAAAAAGTTCCGAAAGATATCTATTTTAAAATTCCAGAGATAACCAAATGCCAAGTGGAAAAAATACTTAAAAACAATTGATGTTGCTAAAGCAACTGCGTTGGATGAAATAGGGCCTAGGTTACTTAGAATATTTGTACCTTACATTTCAGACATATGCAACCAGAGTATAAAAACGGGTATTTTCCCAGATATTTGGAAGGAGGGAAAAGTTACACCATTATTAAAACCAGGGTCTGGTTGCTCAAAACATCCGTTAGCTTAACGGACTGTTAAATCCTTAACTGAATGGTTAAAATCTCTGTCCATGACCGTGTAATGGAATTTCTTGTTTCATACAATTTTCTGCACACAACACAATCAGGATTTAGACTAAATCACTCATGTGAAACCGCATTAGCTTATAATATGAAATCGGCACTACCTATGACGGGCAACGTTAGTGTATGTAACTAAATGTACCAATTGATAGCTTTACCATGATGTTAGTATGCTATAAATGGTACCGTTGTATATTGTAGTATTGCAGAGCTACTTCCCGCAACTACCACGGTGTTACAACTTCTCTATTATAATTAAATGGTGTCATTGGCGCACTTATCTTATTTTAACCAGTGATACAATTTAGACATTTCCTTTTCATACATAGTACATTGATAGCCTAGGCATTATAGAAACTGTATTAGTACATTTACGATCATTTTAAGAAAATATAAGAAGGCTAAGAATCTTCATTGATATTATTCCCAATTTTAGCAATCTCAGTCGTCATTGAGCACTTCGAGAGTTATAAATTTTGCCCATTTTTGGTATCAATTGTGTTAAGTTTTACATTTACTTTTGATTGACCAAATTCTGTGTCAGATGTGTTTGTATCCTGGACTACAGCAACTGGTTCGCAATGAATACTTTGTTCTGGTAGTCGTGTTCCCCAATTATGCCGGATCGCTTGATTATGTCTTGTATTTTAAACTCACATCAGCGAAGCTAAGTGCAGCGTGGCGGCTATAGAAATTCTCCAGGTGCGTCCTTCCAGTGATGCTATTATTTTCTCGATCCCTGGTCGTCGTTAAGCACATTTTGACTATTCTTCGTATTAGTTTTGTCCTTTTTACATACAGCTGCACTTCAGCTGTTGGTAAGAGGTACTTGTGTAATGGACTGTGAAAACAGCACAGGCCGTGACACAACCGAACAGGCGCAATAAAACAGCAGTTGCAATGTATACTTGTTTATGTTAGTCATTTCCACAAAGTATCATGGATCGCTTGACTTTGTCTTGTAAACAAAAGCACGACAGGTGTGGTTTCTATCTAATGATATTGAGAGAGATATATTGTGCTTCTATCTAATGATGTTGAAAGATAGAGAGAGAAATATTATGGTTTCTATCTAATGATGTTGAGAGAAGGTTGGTGGGGGTGCGGGTGAGAGAGATATTGTGGTTTCTAGGTAATGATAGAGAAAGAGACACCGACCGACCGACCGACCGACCGACCGACCGACCGACCGACCGACCGACCGACCGACCGACCGACCGACCGACCGACCGACCGACCGACCGACCGACCGACCGACCGACCGACCGACCGACCGACCGACCGACCGACCGACCGACCGACCGACCGACCGACCGACCGCCGACCGACCGACCGACCGACCGACCGACCGACCGACCGACCGACCGACCGACCGACCGACCGACCGACCGACCGACCGACCGACCGACCGACCGCCCGACCGACCGACCGACCGACCGACCGACCGACCACCGACCGACCGACCGACCGACCGACCGACCGACCGACCGACCGACCGACCGACCGACCGACCGACCGACCGACCGACCGACCGACCGACCGACCGACCGACCGACCGACCGACCGACCGACCGACCGACCGACCGACCGACCGACCGACCGACCGACCGACCGACCGACCGACCGACCGACCGACCGACCGACCGACCGACCGACCGACCGACCGACCGACCGACCGACCGACCGACCGACCGACCGACCGACCGACCGACCGACCGACGCGACCGACCGCCGACCGACCGACCGACCGACCGACCGACCGACCGACCGACCGACCGACCGACCGACCGACCGACCGACCGACCGACCGACCGACCGACCGACCGACCGACCCCGACCGACCGACCGACCGACCGACCGACCGACCGACCGACCGACCGACCGACCGACCGACCGACCGACCGACCGACCGACCGACCGACCGACCGACCGACCGACCGACCGACCGACCGACCGACCGACCGACCGACCGACCGACCGACACGCTATCTGGAGCTGCACCCCTTACTCAGGGGTTTATATTAGGACCACTAACACTGACCTATATGCTGATGAATGACACAACCCTGTATGAAATTAATACAACTGTACAATCTATAAACATTGAAAAGTACTTTACGCCAGTCAATGGTATCGAGAAGAATTGATGACATGTTTGAATATTCAACTTTAGTAAATGGAGAGAACCAACGACATGGGACGTAACCCTTACCTAACACACTCGTCACATACCGTACCATATTACCCGTTACATAACTTAACTAAAACACAATGGCGCAACTTCCCTTTTTCTTCTATTTTGTTCATGATGCGAAAAATGTAGATCCATGCTACCTTTAAGGTAAAGATGCAAACATGCCTGAGATGCAAACATGCATATCCAGGTCAGACATGCAACTTGAATTGTACGCTTATCGGCAGATCTTCGCTTGTATATTACCGGTACTCATGCAAGTCTGGGATAAAATTTACCGAGTATACTTAAGTGCATGTAATTCAGATTGCTATATCGTCTCTGTAATCGTAACTAGGTATTTTGGTGGTCTAATGTTACAAAGCCCGAGCTGTTTGAATGTGTCGTCGTTGCTCAATGCTACAAATCCGGGTGCTGGATCAACTCTAATGACAGCTGGTGGGCCATCTAGTGGATGTAACTCCACGGACAGGCGCGTGAGTGCATCTCTAAGTGTATCATGCTTCTCATTGTCTATAATGTAAGCCGATGTGAATGAGGTAACCGTTTCACGAAATACTAGATTTAACTGTCTGTTGCGTTTTAAGACGTCAGACGCAATTGAGATGCCAATTGTCTCGGGGGGGGGGGGGGGTCCTCAGACGTCTGTTTCACTAGGCTTTCGGAAAAATAGATGGCAAAATAGGATCGTTTCGCTTCACAACTAGAAGGCTGTATTTTGAAATTGTTGCTACGTTAATGTATCGTTTGACTGCTTTAATGTTTGTGAGCTTCTTCGAGTTCCTTGTTTAAGATGGGAATGTGTTCGCCGAAGGTCTGGACACTGTGACTGAATGTCAATCCATGATGGTCGAGTGGTGAATGGAAGACGCGTCATATTTGTCATGATGTCCTGCATCTGAAGAGACCGAACGAGTCTTCTGTCTGTATTATGAATAAATACACCTGGCATCGTGGTTCATTACAATCTGGTGCATTACGACTTGAAAAGTCAGATGGGATATTGGCAGTCCTGGCCGGTGTCGAACCTCCACTTGATACTTACTCACATTAGACAGAAACGACATTATACGCAGGCTAGCTGAGAATTCACCGCGGCATAATCTGTCCGTCGCTTGGACGCATGGTTTACTATCGATTAGTACACATGCATTGTGAATTACTGGATAATAAATGGACTAAAGTGTTTCACTGCAGCGGCGATGGACAGTGCCTTTATTTAACAAGGTAACCATGTCCCTTGGTGTTTTCTTAACTTTGCACTGAATAATCCTGCTAGATGCAGCTTATTACCCCACGAGACATACAAAGTGGCACCAATATTGTTACGCGCCGGCTATGGGGTATGTACCCTATACTGTTATGATCCTCTTTTGGTAGGGCAGAGCCGCTGTATGATTTTGTATCAGCTGTTACAAGTGCCTCCTTGGCTGTTGAACTGTGGACTACTCGGTCACCAAGGCACGCGCTGAGGGCTGAGTTTGTCTGATTGCTTTACTTTGGTCTGATTGCCTGGTAGTATCATGTAGTGAGAAGTACAGCAATCAAACTAAAAGCCGGCAACCTGTGCGTTGTGACTCAGACTGCTGTCTTTGTGGTTCTCTATGGACTGGATGGGGGATGAGACACCACTCAGTAGGAACGCTGGGAATTCACAAGTAGCCGGTTGAATTATTTAATAAGCTGGTAACTGACGGTCAATGACAGATACATGGACAACACAATTGTTTCACATACGTGTTCACTAAGAGTAACCAATATTATCTTGTGTTAGTGAAACAGATGAAGATGGTTCAAATGCATTATATATTTATAGTCATGTTTTAGTTACACAATAAAATGGCATGAAGAATAGAAACTGATTCTGCCAAACTTATCTCTAAATTGTCTGATGCTCGATCCTAGGTAATGCGTGGCGCTAACATAATATCACGGTCACACTTCGGTGACATACGTTATAATTTGTTAGTACCGCGCAAAGTCACAAACCCGCAATTAATGTAAAGATAGTTCTGTGCCGGGCTGGTTTAAACGAAATATTTAACATGAAATTTAGCCACCTAGCACTGCGGTGAATGTGTATTAATAATTCTATAACAGGATAAGGCGGTGTAATATATGTTGTCGTAAATAATGTCCAAAGCGATTCTGAAGACTTATTTATGCCTAAATGTAAATTTACTTGCTACGAGGATGATGTTATAATGATCTTACTGTGGAATTGATGTGATACATTTTTTTCACGAAATTTGCGTGGAGGTGTTGTTTGTGAAAAGCCAAAAGTCTGAATGAATCAACAGAAAAAATCGGGGTTCTTTTATACCCATGGGTTGGCCGGCGGCCAACGACTACTAATTTGTGGTCGAAGCGGCCAACGGCCAATTTTCGGTCAGAACTGCCAGCGGCCAATAATGTGTGGTCACAACGGCCACTTTTGGGTCGGAGCGGCCACTAAAAGTTGGCCGCTCACGTGAGGAACTCGAGACCGGCCAGAAAATACTGGCCGAGCTCGTGAACGACCCAAAACAATTGGCCGCTGACGTATAAGTTGCCAGGGCGATCTCGCGAGCGGCCAGACAATATTGACCGTTCGCGTGCGGTCTACAATATTACAAACCGCCAAACTCGCCTGTTACGAAACGCACCAAGACGCATATTTCGTCGATAAAGACAGATAATTAATAAGTAATACTTTTCTGAAAGTACAAATAGACCTATGATTATATACCAGAAAGGCATTGTTGAAAGAACGCTTCATTGTTGGGCTTTGAAAGTCACTTCGTTTCGTCAAATTAACAATCCCAGAACGCAACGAACAAGATGGCTGACGAAATGTGGACTATTTCTATTGCTGAGAATGAAGGCACGTTTTTTTTTTCAATTAAATTGCTCTCTGGGATGGTTAGGCGTGGACCATTTGACGAAATGAGGTGGTTGAAAGCAAATTATCTGACAGCAAGCGTTGTTTTGCATCTAAGGCTAAAATGATGGACTTTGGAATGACTGAATGTTGAACACGGATACAACAGGTGTGCAAATTGGAAACATCTGATAGTGGCAATGAATTCAGACAAGACCGTGATGTTTTAAGGTGTGTGCTGGGTCTGAGTATGAATTCCAGGCGCACACACATGCCTACACTTCACTGCTTGTCATATCGACATAACAAGAAATATAATTTACAATAGTCAAGAGTGTTAGTAGTTCCTGAGGTTCACATGAACACTGATGGACAACTTAATAATGGGAGGTAAGTCACATATGCCGGTGCATATCAATATCACGGTTTGAAACAGAGCCATCAGTAACTATCCACGATATATCATAAAAAAATGATAGTATTGGATACGCGTGAACTCCTTATCGGATAGTCATTTGTCGTTGATTTAACATGCTGATCTGCTATGATTTTTTTGTCAACTTTCAACATCATTTACAGAACATAGGACTGATTTTGGACATCAATAACAGAACAGAAAAGAACATATCCTTTATGTTGGCATCAATCTCAGACCACGCAGTGGTATATGAGTGCATACATGTATACATATAATAAATTGTATTTTCAACAACAACATGACACACGGCTTACATGTATACGATGGGGGCTTGTGAGTTAAGGTGCAATTACTAGTATTTGTTGGTGTTTGGCCTCAATAATACAATAATTCGTTGCATGCTAGCGGTGAAAATATCCGCCAAACGAATTAGAAGTATATATTTTATTTCTCTATGTAAATATGTCTTGAAATTTCATTAGAATTGAGTCCTCAGGTTGGTTGCAAAAGAGTTATTAGGCCCTTGGCGCGATAGGGTTGTCAATACCATCTGAGCGCACCAAAGATTTTGGGTGCTAATGTGTTTATATACATATACTGTAAATGTTTCTGCATGATAGACTTTTCAAATTAGTAGCCTAAGCCCACTAATTTGCATAAACAAGATGGCCGCCAGTGAAAACAATATCGGCTACCGTAGGGTATACATTACATTGTGGAACCAATATTAAAAGGGGCAATTTGACGCATCTTAATTTATTTCATAGTAAACACCTTACCGAATACATAACACTCGATTTAAGCCTGAACCGAGCTTGTTAAAATCCAAGATGGCCGTCATTTTATTGAAATTTTATAAAGTAAATAAATTGATACTGCTCATTTTAAAGGAATACATAGCTTGCATAAAATAAAGATGGCCGCCATTTCGCACACATTTTGTCAAGTATGTTTATCTCATTATATCAATGAGTGCCTAATGGCCCAGTCCAAAATGAAACGTTTAGATTGGTATGTCCTAATTATATAGGCTGAAATTATTCGTTTGATATATATTACATTACTGTCCGCCCGTCTTTAAAATAAAAATAAATGTATATTCTGTTACCGGTTGTCAATAATTATAACTTGTGTACACCAAGAAAGATCATATCTTGCATACATAATTCGTTAATGGAGTTGATCTGTCGGACACATCTAATGTTTGTGTTGTGAATATATGTCTGCTACCTACGTATTATATATTGTATTGTTTAATATTAAAATATGTGTACAGCCGATGTGTTTTCGCCAGTACGTCATGCACCTAAATATTTGCAGACATATGGGGTTTGCATGAGACCGACCCACACATTCGGATATTAATATTTTTCCGAAAATAATATTTAGCACAAATAACATGGAATTAGTATCTTCTATGAGTGCATGTACAATGATCCGGTTATTTAACGTGCTATACATTATGTAATAGTTTTAATACTCTGTATATATTTACCAACGTCCATATTATCAGTAGCTAAATTACTAATATGTATACTCCTATCAGAAGTATACCAGCCATCCTAGTTTAATGAATGAATATTGCTCGTTCAGCCAATATTACAATTATGCGGTCGTAATAGGAATGCAGCAGAAATCAACATAGTGTATGCGTATTACAATTATGCGGTCGTAATAGGAATGCAGCAGAAATCAACATAGTGTATGCGTTCCATATATATATTGGTATGTACTTTGCAAATATGAGTTGCACACTTTCAAGAATACAAAACTAATACTCTGACATCAATGGACAACCCACCCACCACTTGGATAGACGGATAAGTTTATTAACACAAAATTTGCCAGAAGCTTTAGCGCAAACGTCATTTGACTTTGACCAAGCTATGGAATGAAAGTATGTATCGCAACTATGTAAACATTATGTCATGGGTAACAGAAAATACAACAAATTTACAAAACATAAAAGGTTATCACGTTTATGTTATGGGCGGAAGTACGAACATAAACAAAAGAATGAAAATTCAAATGTTTTAACCCTTCGCATGCTGCATATACTGGGCATGCTGCATATACTGTATATACTGGGCGTCATGCATGACGTCATGACGTCAACTCTTTCCCGTATTTTTATCAAGTTGAAAAATTGGTGTATTGTGTTACGTAATATCTTTTTAATTGACAGAGAAGTAACAAATTGTAATAAGGACAGATATTATGAAACACTCTGTATAAGTAGTCAGATTATTACTGATCCTCCTGCTTTTGTGAGGGGACCAAGTGATTCTGGTGTGGCGATGACCTGGCAACAGATCAGGATTATTATTATTTCAGGGCTGAATATACATATTGTAAATAGTCAGTTCTGATTTTGGGATTTTTCCCCCATTTGTACATGTACTTGAACATGTACATGTACTTGTACAGGTAAATATATTATTTAGTACTAAACCCATTGACCCGGCCTTAAATGACCTTAGCTATTGACAGACAGTTAAACAAACAAACAAACTTTCTCCTATAAACTTGTTTTCTGTATGAGCGATTGGCTTGAAACTTCATGTGCATGTTTCTCATCATTCATAGTTTCATTCACCGCCCCACCCGTGCTCCCCACGTGCCACTGTCAAGGTCAACAGAATTTTCTATATACGAGATGTGTACACTTTTCTCCATTTCTGTACAAGCAATTGGTTTGAAACGTCATGTGCATGTTTCTCATCATTCATAGTTTCATTCACCGCCCCGCCCGTGCTCCCCCCGTGCCACTGTCATGGTCAACAACAATTTCTATCTAGCAGATATGTGCGCTTTTCTCAAATCTGCTACAGTGGAAACTCTCTAAACCGGACACCCTGTGAGATCACCAGGGTGTCCGGTTTAGAGAGGTTCTGCTATAAATCAGGCATATGACCATTCTGGGACATACTTATGTATTTTCCAATCATGAACATGCCTTATTATCTGAATCCTCTCAGCATAAACTCACAAACATTTTCTTGGTGTCCGGTTTAGAGAGGTTCCACTGTATGACATCCTTACAAACAATGGGCTTGAAACTTCATATGCATGTTTCTCATCATTCATAGTTTCATTCCCTACCCAACCCATGCTCCCCCGCGCCCAAGGTCAAGGTCATGTATTTTTCAAATTTCACATTCAGTAGATTTTAAATTTCATTTATTCTGCTATAACTTTTTATACGACCGTTTTTAAAAAACGATACGTATTATGCGGCTGAAGAAAAAGCGCATAGTTCGTGTACACAACTCTTCCGAAACCGGTGTTTTTATGCCGAAAAAATATTTTTTAACAAAAATATCACCTTTTTAACTTATCCATTTATTCTACATTTTTCTATACAGTTCTATATACGGTACAGAGTTTGTGTACACAACGCCTCCGAAACCGTTCAGTCGATCGGTCTGATCGATCTACATTTTTATACGACCGTTTTTAAAAAACGGTATGTATTATGGTTTACCGCACGGCGGGCTGGCGGGCGGCTGAAGAAAAAGTGCATAGTTCGTGTACACAACTCCTCCGAAACCGTTCAGTCGATCGATCTGAAACTATACACACGTCTTCTACACATATTGAAGATGTGCACCTCGGTGTTTTTATGTCGAAAATATATTTTTTAACTAAAATATCACCTTTTTAGCTTAGCCATTTATTCTACATTTTTCTATACAGTTCTATATTCGGTACAGAGTTTGTGTACACAACTCCTCCGAAACCGTTCAGTCGATCGATCTGAAACTATGCACACGTCTTCTACACATATTGAAGATGTGCACCTTGGTGTTTCAATGCCGAAAAAATATTTTTTAACAAAAATATCACCTATTTAACTTAGCAATTTTTTCTACATTTTTATACGACCGTTTTCAAAAAAACTGTGCGTATTATGGTTTACCGCACAAAAATGTCACCTTTTTAACTTAGCCATTTTTTATACATTTTTCGATACAGTTCTATATACGGTACAGAGTTTGTGTACACAACTCCTCAGAAACCGTTCAGTCAATCGTTCTAAAACTATACACACGTCTTCTACACATATTGAAGATGTGCACCTGTGTGTTTTTATGCCGAAAAAATATTATTTAACGAAATATCACCTTTTTAACTTAGCCATTTTTCTACATTTTTATATACAATTGTATATACGGTACAGAGTTTGTGTACACAACTCCTCCGAAACCGTTCAGTCGATCGTTCTGAAACTATACACACGTCTTCTACACATATTGAAGGTGTACACCTTCGTCTTTTTATGCCGAAAAAATATTTTTTAACAAAAATATCACCTTTTTAACTTAACCATTTTTTCTACATTTTTCTATACAATTCTATATAGAGTACAGAGTTTGTGTACACAACTCCTCCGAAACCGTTCTGTCGATCGTTCTGAAACTATACACACGTCTTCTACATATAATGAAGATGTCCACTTTGTTGTTTTTATGCCGAAAACATGTTTTTTAACAAAAATATCACCCTTTTAACTTAGCCACTAACTCTACATTATTGTATCCAATTCCCTATCAT
This sequence comes from Conchocele bisecta, assembly GCA_029237695.1. NCBI lineage: Eukaryota > Metazoa > Mollusca > Bivalvia > Lucinida > Thyasiridae > Conchocele > Conchocele bisecta. The sequence continues at coordinate 46,819,639 of CM055267.1, forward strand.
TTCTACTTTACACTCTACTTTTCTATCTCTGCCTAAATTAGTATACATATTTAGCACAACGAGATGAAGAAATAATGCTATAGACTTTCAAATTCTCATTAATGTTTCTTGCCTTGGTGACAGCTTCACATTTCTGCATCTTCACTGTATGTGCGTATTTTGTGACTTGCGGCACTCTTGTTTACCATATAAATGATTCGCTTCAAACTTCATATACATGTTTGTCACCATCAATAGTTTCATTTGCCGTCCCACCCATGTTCTCCCCGGCTCAAGGTCAAGGTGAAATGACATTCAAATTTCCAAATTCATTTGTGGATGGGTTGTGTGACCTACGGGTCAGAACACCTGACTTCCAATCCAGAGATTGTGGGCATTAGGCATAAAACAATACTTTCCATCCCACTGGTCTTTTGGATGAGACTTGAAACCGAGGTCCTATCCCTAATGACCTTTATACAAAAAATAATGTACATGTTTGCATACCCGCCCCCCCCCCCCCACCACCGCAACGAGTTGTTGGGAGGGGTGTGTACACTGGAGTCAGGTTGTCCGTGTGTCCGTCCATCCGTCCGTCCATCACTAAACTTAATATCAGAGAAATATGTTATAACTTATATTTCCTTCATCAACATGTCACCCATGCATTCCGATAAGGCTCTACTATCTAGCTGTGACAAATCCACAACCGTCCAATCTCCGCTGATCCCGAGGTCAAGGTCACATACTTAGTCTCTTCACAAAACTTAACATCAGAGAAATCTGTTATAACTTCTATTTCCTTCATCGACTTAATATTTCACCCATGCATTCCTCTAAGACTCTACTATCATGCTATGACGATGGTCCAACCCCTGCTGATCCCAAGGTCACATACTTAGTCTCTTCACAAAACTTGACATCAGAGAAATCTGTATAACTTCTATTTCCTTCATCGAAAATTCTTAATATTTCACCCATGAATTCCTGTAAGGCTCTACTATCATGCTGTGACAAATCCACGACAGTCCAACCCCCGCTGATCCCTAGGTCCAGGTCACAGACCAGCAGACAGAAAAAATCTACATATTTAGTATATGTTGTGACCACTTATTGGAACCGTCTCAATGAGCCGGATCCAATCAGTGGTAACAACATATACGTGGGAGCATAATTAAGAGAATAAGTATGCGACCGTTTAAAAAAAAAACGGTACTTATTATGTTTTACCGCACGGCGGGCGGGCGTCGGACAGAAAAAACTGTAGTGTTTGTGTACTCCTCACAAACCTTTCAGTCAGTCGATCTGAAACTGTAAACACATCTTCTGCACATATTGAAGATGTGCAACTTGGTGTTTTATGCCCCAAAAAATATTTTTTAACAAAAGAAAATCACCTTTTTAACTTAGAAATCTTTTCTACATCTTTGCATGCAATTCTATATAGGGTACACATGTACAGTTTGTGTACACCTACTCCTCTAAAACATTTCAGTCAATCGATTTGAAACTACATATATGCCACACGTCTTCTACACATATTGAAGATGGGCACTTTTTTATGCCGTAGAAAATATTGTTTTAACAAATATATCACTTTTTTAACTTAGCCATTTTTGTATGAAATACTATATACTAGGGTACATAGTTTGTGTACACTACTCCTCTAAATCCTTTCAGTCAATCAATCTGAAACTTTATACACACCTTTTACACATATTGTACATGTGCACCTTCACGTCTTATGCCAAAATGTGTTTTAATAAAAATATAGACTTTTAACTTTTCTACATTTTTGTATTCAACTTTATATAATTTCTACATTTCTACTTTACACATCTGTACCTAAATGTGTATACCTATTTATCACAACAAGAGGAAGAAATAATGCAAAAGATTTTCAAATTCACATTGAGGTTTCTTGCCTTGATGACAGCTTCACCGTGACATTTCTGCATCTTCGCTGCCTGGCTGGCCCATCTTCGACAGGCGTATTTTGTGACTTAAGGCACTCTTGTTGCAAGTAATTTTCATATACATGTATGTATATAAAAAAGCCACCCCCTTTTCATGAATGGACTACCGGTATTGGATTTGTCTGAAAATTAACATATACAAATCCATTCTAGTTATTTAGGTGTTAAAGGGTGGAAGTTAACAACTTGTATGTTTATTTCAGATTTAGATGAGTGTTCCATGAGAAACGTGTCTACCACATATATTATTTTTGAGAATGACTACAACATATCCCTTAATGTGGCAGATATGGAACAGTGTAAATCTGAATGTCTCGCAAGAAGCATTTGCCTCTATGCCTTATATAGTGTCATGGAGTCTGGGAATAAAGTTTGTTTATTATATTACGTCAAAAAGACTGCTACTACGCTTATACCAGAAACGGAGAAACAAAAAGTCCACTTCACCAAGGAATGCCAAGCAGGTAACTGATAAGAACACTTGTGTTAGCTTTTTTGGTGGCAGGGAATCATTTGCTGGGGGCGTAGAGTGTGAAAAGTGAGCGGCAGACTTAGGTTGGCGAATAGGTTTAGCGGTAGAGCAAATAGAGTAAAATGGAGTAAAAAGACGGCCATTTGCCACGAGGTAGGTACATTTTCGTT
>CM055267.1:46822735-46859821 GCA_029237695.1 Conchocele bisecta
TTGCTCTGTCGGATCATTATTGCTGGCAGTCGGAGTTGAGGTTTCTTCTATTAGCTGATCGAGAAGTTCGTCGCAGTTCATTTTTCTTAAAATTAATTTAACTATTCTAACAAGTCTCATCACTTTAACATATTGCCAAGCGCACCACCCGATACTTATGATCACCATTATGCTCGCAACAAAGCTCGCAGCGGAGCACCAAATTGTTAACATTGTTAACCATTGTTCAGCATTTGTTCAGCATTTGTTCAGCATTTGTTCATCATTGTTCAGCATTGTTCAGCATTGTTCAGTAATTACTAATTTTCTTAAATTAATTGTTAAGCATTTACTCGGCAATTACTAACGAGCGTTAAGTAATTGATAATTATAAAATTAATTGATAACTTTATAAGCAGTTGGTTGATCAGTCTTTAGCAGAAGCTTGGCGTGCTTAGTTTCGGAAAGCATCTGTCGAACCTCCAGGCGCTCCTCGCGCGTTGGGATAACGTCATTCTCTCGAAGACAGTCATCGAATGAGTCTCGGTCCTTGCAGTGAAAGAGGGCGACCCATTTCGTTTGCTCGCGCAGATCCTTGAGGACGGCGTTGTATTTTTGAGTGGAGATCCATACGCTTTGCCTCGCATGGCGGCCAGAAAATGCGAGCTCGGAGAGCATGTCCCTTCTTTTTGGTATTGCGCCTTGGCTGAGCAATCGTCAATCACGTATAGGGTGGGCTCACCCTGGAATTTTTGGTATAAACCACGCAGCCAATCGTGAAGCCTATCACCGGGGTCAATAACGTATACCTCAGGATCGGACCATATCCAAGGGCGCCGCTGATAAGTATCGTTGTGCCGCACAGTGGGACACAGGATCACAATATGACGAAAGGCATCGCGGTAGGAGCCCTCGAGCAAGTCGAGGATGAAAACCGTCCTTTTTCCACATCCTGTCTGCCCACATATTATGGCAGAGTGAGCATCTCCAATCGTGAATTGGTATTGATTGCTAGATTTCTTAATTAATTCTTTAGAATTATCAAAATTAGTAGATCGCTGATACGTATCGACCATCTTCGATGTTGAGTTGTGCGTCTGTAATTATATATAAGTACACGTTCAATGGCCCATTTCCATCCGCCTCTTTGGTTATCTGGATCGTCACACCCTCACTAGCGTTCTCAACTTGGCGTGCGCTACCGTGTATTTGGTCATCGTCGCTGGCTCGCATGTCTAACCATAACGCGTATTTGGTATTCAGGAACTCCGCGAGGGAGATGGCCGAGAGCTGCAGGTCTTTGGCAACTGCTGCAACCTCCGGAGAGCACTTAGAGCCGGCAGCAAACTGCTTTCTTACTTCATCCCACTGCTGGTGCGCGCGAAGACCCGCGCTGTAGAGTTGATTGGGGACTCTCTCGATCGTCACCTCTACCTTCGTGATTTTGGGGTTATAGAATTTGTCGGTTTTTCTAGCACCGAACGCGAACCGAGCATCCTCGAACAACATCAGTATACCTTTCATCGAGCGGGCGGGTACGTTGACATTAATATTCCACAATGTGTCGCTTTTGTCTTTCGGCATCTTGCGATGGCGAAGAACTCGGTCGTAAAGTATGGCAACGCGCCCGGCGTACTGGGTTCTGATCAATCGCGCGAGTTCGGGCATCGTGACCATGTCGTACTCCAGCGAAACATTGTCGATCACATACGTCGATAACATGTCGGTGGCTATGAGAACTCGGCCGTAGTCGTTGAACGTTAGTTCGTATTCGAGGCGGTCAGCCAAAGCACTCTGATAGTAGGGCATGTGGCTCTCCAGCAACTCAAAGTCGAGCGGGATGTAGAAGCCGTTGCCGTAAGCGCCCGCATGGTCACTCGCGTTGTTATCTACCTTGTTAGCAGCCCCGATTCTAAGTCTGGTTACGTTCTTCTTTTTGCTGGTGTCAATACCCTGATAGACGGCGTTTTCGCGCTCTTGTGCCGTCTTCCACAGGTCCTGGTAGCAATGGTAGACGTCGCTGTCATCGATCGACATCACCTCATTACCAGAAATCTTTATCATAGTCTTCTTGACTATGGCGCGACCCAGGTTCTGAACGACGGTTCGGTCCGCGTCCGTCGATGTTAGCGAAATAGTGAAAGCGAGGCGAACAGTACCCGGAACAATGACGTCGTGAGTTCCGAGGTTGGGGAAGCGGACTAAGAGCTGCTGGTTCTGGTCGATCGTCGATGGGTTGTTCGTAATAACGACACTCTGTCTCACGCCTTTTGCCCCGAGGGGCTCACGCAGTCTGCGGTATGGATTGAGTTTGCGACCGTATTGACTCGAAGACATAATTAATTTTATTGAAACTATTAAACCTGTATTGTTTTGTCTTTAATATAATAATAATTATTAAAGATGGCTGGTCTCGATATTGGCATGGACGAATTCGATCGCACTACGGGCGACCGAGACGATTACCTCGATGATGATGATTATGATGATGATTATAGTTGATGATACCTATCCATTTAGCCGCGGAGAGGACTTGGACGCTGATTATGATGATGATTATGTTGATGATACCTATCCATTTAGCCGCGGAGAGGACTTGAACGCTGATGATGAGGACGAAACGTCCTTCATAGAGTACCCACCCGAGGCGAGTACACATTTCGAAACGTGGGAGGCCAAATCCAAAACTCCAACATGGGCGGGCGGTGCCAAGATTCCTGAGGGGATCTCCAAGAATGAGCTGGCGTCTACCAAGGAAACGGATACTCTGGTGAAACGGTGGGAGAGTATAGTGTCTAAACGCGGCATCAAGGCCACGTTGGAGTTTCGCAGCACTAAAAGAGGAGACCTGTGGGTTAAATGGGGCAATACCTGGAAGTTGCTGACGTACAAGAACGACCCAAAAAAGTTCCTCAGCCCCTCTTCATTGAAGCGATATGGAGTACTCCTCGCTCGAGCTCTCGGAGTGTTCGACGACATTCAGGCGCCGCTGCCTACAAAAAATGGTAAAAACCCTACAGTCTACCGACGAAACGCTGGCGAAGACGGCCGCCACTATAGAAACGATCGAGCTCAGCGAGATCCCTCGCGTAGCCACCGACGTTATTAACACGATTGAAACCACGGTCAACGAAATAAACGGCACGAAGTTTGACGCACCGTTACCTCTTCGCGAACTCCGGGGACTCGATAAGGTTCTGCAAACAACTCGGGGCGAACTAGTCAATAACCTCTCCAAACTCTCAGCGCTGGACAAAAATATCGCTCTAGAAGAAAGAAAAATAAAGGAAGCACGGGGCGATAGAGAATCTACCGAGCGGCGGATCAACAAACTCCTGCGGTCGTTGCGGGACGAAAGAGAAGCTCGATTGGAGGCTGCCTCGACTAAACCGTGAGACGCTTTCCGGTCAATTAAGTCGGAGCCGCGAAACAATCTCGAGGGTCCTGCACGAGAACACTACACTCGGTGCGCGTATTCGCACTCTGTTCAGAGAGAAGGGCGTCACGATAATAACCGTCATCGCGGCTTTCAGTATGATTATATCGACCCTAATTCTATCTATATCATCTCTAGTTCTATCTATCACGGGTGGTTCAGCACCAGCTCCAGCACCAGCTCCAGCACCAGCACCAGCACCAGCTCCATCCGGTGGGGTAAAAGAATGGATAAAAAAACAACTAAAAGCCCTCGCCAATCTCCTGGTTAAATTAGCAGGAAAGTTGGCTGCCGCGCTGCCTGGGTTGATCGGGGGTCTCCTCTCCTTCTTGTTATCTATATTATCAAAAACGGTCGGATGGCTTGCAATAATACTTGGGCTTTAATCGTGGCAATCGCCGGTCTCCTATTATTCTCTGCCAGAGAGTTCCTACAACCAAAGCGTAAATAATACGATCGCCACGAGGGCGATGACGAGCCCTAATTTCTCCTCCTCGTGTGTTGTGCTTCCAATTTCACCCAATCTACGATTGATTGGTGTTCTCCAATCGCGATTGGTCTGTTGATGGAACTCGATGGTGCATCCAATTTACGAATTGGGGGTACTGGGTTCAATTGTGTATCCAATTTACGAATTGGGGAGGTGTATCCATTTTGTGTTTTATGAAATCGGTTCCACTGTTGAACCCGATCATGTTGGGGTGCGCTTGATGATATCCGTGTTCACGTTACCGTTGTGGCCGATTTTTTGATTGGCGGTGGCGATTACGATCTGATTATTGTAACCGTCAACCGGGTCGTCTCGTAGTATCATATTGCTCGGCGCCATGAATATAGACCTATTACAAATACATAGTCCCTACTGGTGTGCTGGCATTCTGCAAAACGTCTTGATAATTCTGGATTGCCTTCTCCAGGTCCACCCTAGCTGAGATGGCGTCCTCTACAAGTGCCAAGAATTGTTTTTGTGCATCAAACGTTGTTCCCATGCCCAGTATAGAACTGCGAGTTTGCTTCTGTGCGCCGAGGATGGCCCAGACGTACGTGCGAATGGAGTCGTTGACGCGAGTAACCCCGGCTTGCGTGAACCCTATACCCTTATCTAACATAAATGTACCCCACGCGTTCTGAACCTCAGCAGCCTGCTGTATGTAATCGACGTGAGCCAGTTTCGGAGGTAACATTTTACAAGAAAACACGCCACAGTGCCGACCTCCAGACACTTCCGGCCCGAATGTCATCATCGCGGGGTCAAAATTCCCGGCGTTCCGACTGACGATGTGGTCACCGGATTGATCGTGTCTAAAATCAGTCTGTGCCCAATTTCCAGACTGGCCCCGAATGAGAACGTCCCCGAGGCCGGTGCTGGTAGGAAATGCTTTCTGTCTCCAGTCCGCGTCTTTTGAAACGTTAAATTCGTTACACAGTCTTTCAAACGCCATACGGTCGTATGCGTTGGAAATGGGATCCCAGGCGTCGTCTTGAGGTAGTGAAATACCTAGTTCTTTGAGAATCCCGGCTGTTGCGCACCATACAGCGAAATTTATTTGGTTCTGCCAAAACTGCATCGGTGTTGCTTTCCACCCGTTTACCACCTCCATCGTAGTAATCTTGGGCAGCCTGTATTGTTCAAAGATGTTAGGGAAATTGGTGGCAAAGCCACTGTCCGGTCTAACCGTTACGGTTGGGTGTACAAGGTGGTTAACAACGTCTTTTTGTGTGTATTTACCTCCGACCGCGTCGTACTTTGCATTAGAGTTAAAGCTAAATGCTTTGGTATCCATTGAAAGATATTATTATGTTTTCTACTATCACTAATGTTCAAAAAGAGAGTTGTGAACTTAAAAAATTAATAGACAACTGCTGCGGAAAACGCCGGGTAGGCCTTAGATTAATCACCTTCACGGTTGGGTGGAAAAACATTGAAATGTACAAGGATATCGAAGGAATAGAACGTGTAGAGGCTATCATGCCCGTAGCTTTTGGGGAATCAGCTGCCGGATTACTTCCTGGCCTTTGGGGTTTCAGAAATGTCCAAGCTTTAATCGCAAGGAATATACCTAGTAGTGTCACTCTCGAAATCTCAAAGCCACGGGGATTGCGACATTGGACGTTGATAAAAAATTAGAGATCACTCCGGGGTTGGCCTCAATGTTAGGATTTAAATATGAACCCCATTACAACGAGGATGAAGGGCGACTGGTCCCGAGGACCTTTGTCTTCACCGAGGGTTATCACCGCGGCGATACCCCAGTAAACTTCGCCTTCACGAAAACTCTCTGGGTGCACCTTGATCGGGTGAACACATCGTACAACACGGTAGACGGATCCCCCAGCACATTACTGAAAACTGTGCCCGCCAGCGACTGTTTCTATGGCGAGACTGTGACCTTAGACTTCCCACACCCCGAGATGAAAGTTTTGGAATCGGGACACATCCACGAGTTGAAGATTTCTATTCTTGATGATAAAGGGCGAGAGTTGAAGAACGATTACCCGATTTCGGTCGTCCTAGAAATTTCAAATTAATTGAAAAAATTAAGAAAATTATTTAGAATTAAACGCATGTTCGTAATATATATTATCAACATTATGAGTATATACGGACCAGGTAGTTCTTCCGATTGGGTGACAAATTCAAAGAATTTGGAACCTGCAGAAGGGGGATTCATCCCGACAGAGGGTGACTTTTTAACTACCCAAAAAACAAAGGCCTTGATCAATAAACTATATCGAGGGCCACGGACGAGATTCACAAGAGTCTACTATCACAACTTAGAGAATATGCCCTGGCTGTGAACACAAAGTCGTGAAGAAACGCATACGGAACTAAACGAACTATGTAAAAAAATAACCAAATTTAGAAAAGAGGCCCGGTTGGGGATTGATAAAGCCCGAGAAGACCGACCAGGTTGACATTACGGAGGTTTATGATGCGTTGCGCTTAGAAGACTCTCTCAGCAAAGAAGCTACACTTGCTGAATTAGACGGGAAAATCATCGATTTTTCGAAAAGAGCCACGTCGGGTATGAGAAAGCCCGAGAAGACCATCAGGCGGACCTTATGAAGGCTTATGAGGTGTTGCGCTCAGAGGACTCTCTCATCAGAGAAGCGGCACTTACTGAACTAGATAAAAAAATAACCAAATTTCGAAAAGAGACCCGGTCGGGTATTGATAAAGTCCGAGAAGACCACCAGTCGAACCTTGCGGAGGCCCTTGCGGAGGCTTATGATGCGTTGCGCTTAGAGAACTCTCACAGCAAAGAAGCGACACTTACTGAACTAGACGAAAAAATAGCCGAATTTCTGAAAGAGACCAGGTCCAGAAGAGGTCGGGGGTTGAGGGGGTCCGAGAAGACCACAAAGAGGCCATTGCGGAGGTTTATGGGGCGTTACGCTCAGAGGACTCTCTCAACAGAGAAGCGGCACTTACTGACCTATACGAAGAAATAACCGAATTTCAAAAAGAGACCCGGTTTGATCTTGATGGAGTCCGAACGGGTATTGAGAAAGCCCGAGAAGACCACCAGACGGATATTACGGAGGCTTATAGGGTGTTGCTCTTAGAGGACTCTATCAACAGAGAAGCGACACTTACCGAACTAGATGGGAAAATAACCAAATTTCAAAAAGAGGCCCGGTCGGGTGTTGAGAAAGCCCGAGAAGACCACCAGGCAGACCTTACGGAGGCTTATGAGGTGTTGCGCTCAGAGGACTCTCTCATCAGAGAAGCGGCGGTTGCCGAACTAGACGGAAAATAACCGAATTTCAAAAAGAGGCCCGGTCGGGTGTTGAGAAAGCCCTAGAAGGCCACCAGGCGACCATTACGGAGGCTTATGATGCGTTGCGCTTAGAGGACTCTCTCAACAGAGAAGCGACACTTACCGAACTAGATGGGAAAATAACCGATAAACTGAAACATGATCGTATAGCCGCGACAAAAGCTCTTGAGGAGGCCTCTTATAAGATTCGTACTGAGGCATATAACGCAAACAATGCGCTTGCCGGAATAGTGCGAACAATGAAAACGCTAAAACGTGCCATAACAGTTTGGGCTGAGAAGCGGGGCCCATTGGTTGAGGGGCACTATGAATATTCGTTCGGTGCCAAAGCGAGTAATAAATATGGGGGATACACTATGACAGCTGCGGGTGAAGTTATCCAAATGGCGGTCTGCTCGGCTAATGGTAGTGGTAAACCTGTGGGCGCGGTCGCGATAAATATTGTAGTAGATGGGGAAGAACTGGGGATTGGAGTCACTAAAATCTCTGGAGATAGTTCGACGGTGGTTTCGTTCTCCGGTGATGATCGAATTAGACTTTCCAAAGGTAGTGTTATTAACTTTGTTACGAAATTCGGTGACCAAGAGAGTTCTTTCACTATTGTCTCGTTGTTAATTGAACTTAATTTGTAAAATACTAATATATTGAAATAAATTTGTAAAATTTAAATATGAACGAATCACCGCTTCCAATTGTCAATACCGATCCATCAACACTGTATCCAACTCTCAATACCACTCAACCAACACTGTATCCAACTCTCAATACCACTCCACCAACACTGTGTACAATTAACGAAAGAAGTTCAGATTTTAGGTTGAATAATATCGTCGCTATGCAGGATATTTTAGTTAGAGAATGTGCAAATAGAAAAAGACACGCTAACAAATATAAGCGCGCGGTGAACTAGCTGAAGCATCTAGTACGGTTCTGGCAAGTGTTTCTGTGTTGTGTGGGGCGGGGACAGCTGCAACTATATCCACCATTATAACGGTTCCTGTAGCGGGGATTTTATGTGCGGTGTCGGCCGTTTCTGGGTTGCTGTGTATGGTAATTAGGGCGGCGGGTGGAAAACTCGAGAAAAAAAGTAGAAAACATGATAGAATATCCGTTCTCGCTAGGTCTAAGAAAAATAGCATCGACGTTATGGTGTCCAAAGCGTTGGCCGATAAGAAAATATCAAATTTAGAGTTTGAATCCGTGGTGGAAGAAATGGGGAGATATGAAGAATTAAAAAATGATATAAGAATCAAGGCGCGCACCACCATGCCCAAAATTGAGTGTACTGATTGGGATAAATTTAGGGTAAAACTTGGAAATAAAGTCGGAGGAAATGTTACAGCACCATTGTGATATTTTATAAAATAATTAAAAAAAAAAAAAAAAAAAAAAAAAAAAAAAAAATAATTTTCTAATTTTCTTAATTTTATAATTTTGAAAAAAACATTAATTATATTGGTGCAGTAAACAAATTTACATACCTATACAACATGTGTTTTTCACTTGAGAATTACAAATTCAGTCGAGGATTACACTGTACACACCGTCTGTGTAATTGATACACTCGGCTCTGTTTACCTTGGCTATCAATTTACGCATGGTTCATAACCCGTGTAATTGAAACATTGTCGTAATTGATAATTGTACAACACTAGGTAATGTTTATCATAACAGCCTACGTGGTCGTGTGGCTTAAGGAGATACTCTATAGAGACGAGGGTCGTGGGTTCGCGCCGCGGTTGGAGCTAAACATTTTTATTTATTTATTTCTATCCCTACAAATGTGGTTGCTATGGTAAACAACTGCATGACAACGGCGTTCGGAGTCCGACCGCTTGAAATGGGCAGACAACGCCGGCCGGTGTCATGACACGATCTTTGACCTTAGCAGGTTCATGGGGATAAATGGACACGCGGTTTCAGGGAGATGTTATTTGTCTTAGCATCAACATTGCTGTTCAATAATAATTTTTTTCAATTTCTTTATAAGCGATATCGTAGAAATGTATATTCGTAAACGAATCGTTGGGTTTTAACAATTTTATATAATACACCTTAGTTTCATATCCGATACGCATTATCCGTCTTAATGTTTGTATTTGCCTCTTGTATAGTTCACATAATTGTCGGTATAATATTGTAAATGCAACGTTTTTATCGCAGCGTAATAAATTACGCTGATATTTCATGTATTCGATATCGCCTAGTGTTCTCATTTTATAGAATTTATATATAGGACTATAACCCCCGTATTCTTCGTAAAGTTCTTCAACACAGGCATTAAAAACTTTCAATTCCAATTGTATTGTATTATCCATTTTCTCTAATAGTTTTTTTTTTTTTCTGTTCAATTTCCAATTTCTTCCAATAATTTTCCAATTTCTTCGTTAAAAGCGATATCGTAGAAACGCATATCCGTAAACGAAAATTAGTTTGATAATGTTTCGGTAGTGTTTCTCCGATCCTATTTAGTCGCTTCATTACATAAATTTGATACTTATACCGGCGACATAATTGCCGGTTTAATATTGTAAATGCAACGTTTTTATCGCAGCATAATAAATTACGCTGATATTTCATGTATTCGATATCACATAGTATTGTCATTTTACAGTGTTTTAATGCTGTAGAAACATCGTAAAATTCTTCAACAAAGACATTACAAGATTCCAATTCGTTACGTATTTTATTATCCATTTTGTTATAATATTTTATTATAACCTATTCAATTTATCTGTTCAATTGGACGTGAAAAATATATGATGTATTTATGACACCAATATATTGGACTACAATTCGACATCGTAGAAATAAATTAGCTATATTGGAGGAGAAAAATGGGGTGTTGGAATATAAACTATCACTCGTGGGCACATCCAATCGTGAATTGGTATTGCATTAATCATTTTCTCAAAAATTCATACATTTCCTCGTGGGGGTATTATAGGGGGTTGCAAATTTATGAATTTGCTGTCGGGAGACAATTTCCTCGTTAACCAATTTTTGGTTTTTCGGGGTTGGTGGGGGTAGTATAGAGGGTTATAAATGATACCACCGCAGGTGGTATCATTTTGACTCCCTCTATACTACTCAACCTGTGTAAGTTATCATATGTGTAACTTGCTATAAAAATGTGATTGCTTTCAATTACGTACATATGTAATTTAATTATGAGGATACATGTTTGTAAAACACATTAGTAAGTCAAACACCATACATACATATGCAATTTAGTTAATATAGGTTAGAGAATAAGAAATGATGCGAAATCGTGAAGACGGTAAAAGTAGTCCGGTATGAACAAAATCGTGCGGGTGTTTTGAGGTCACTGACACAGTTTGCTTGCAAATCTTGATCTATTACTACCCAGTTTCACTTGAGGAACATGTTGGTCATGTGATGTAAACAGAGTTTCCGTGGCCAAAAAAAAATGTAAACAATATTGGGGGACATGACGAGGTTGGATTTTTCTGTCTTAGGAGTAAGTGAAGCAATTGTTTAATTCATGCAGAACCAGTACAGACCGGCTGCAGGCCATGTACAAGTAGGTCCCACAACATCCATACGAATAGTGAAAGTAGGAGAGACTGACCTTATTGGATGGGATTCGGTTATAGTGTATAGTAAAACTAATTGATGTTTTCTAGCCTATACTGTGATCATTTGTAGGTGAAATCTTACATCAACACCGGCATTGGAGGTGTGTCTCAAACAGCCAATCACATCTCGTACTATTATTTATTAGTTGGAGGATTCCTAACATTGACAGCAGTGCCATCTGGCGTCATAATGAGGCACTACTAACCTATATATTGCTTGCATCATTATGCATGTGGCTTGATGCTTTCTGCTTGCGGGTTTCCACTTTCGGACTCTGGCTTGATGCTTACTTCCTGCGGCTTTGTCCTTACTGCTTTCGGCCTTATTCAAAGTGCTAAGTGCTTGTTCTTACTTTCTATTGCAAATGCTTAGTGCAATAAAACAGGGACACGAATAAGGACGTATCAATAATTGTAATGTAAATAAGACGAATGAACAAAGCAATCTGCAGCATGGACATGTAAGAAAGACAAATACAATTACAACAAGCAGATTTCAAATGTAATAAATACCAATGACGAATGAAATAACATGAATATAAGTTGTAATGTCATCAGCACGCAAGCATCAAGTCACATATAATTATGGCGGATATTGTGGTACGAGCAGGCAATTACCTGCCTGAAGCCTACATACATTATCTGACTGATTCCCTAGTGCTTGCCGGGACAGCCCGTGACCGTACAAATAGCCGCACAATATCCGGGCATGTCACTTAGAGTCACCGCCATTACTGAAGACAGTCGAACAGACCAACCTCGTTGAAGATACGTACCTTCCACTTGGAACCGCTGTCATACGGAGCCATCCGATCTACATCACCTTGCTAGGTATCTAAGACAGGTAAGCGTCTACAATATTACCTTCCATAGTTTTGCGACCTATCATTTTCTGATATACGCAGCAAATTTGAAATTAAAATGCGGTTAACCTATTTCTAATGCACTCCTTTACTACTGGCGTAGGAATACATATTGAAATAATTTGTGACCGTTCATCAACAATGATATACCACAGGTGGAAGACTCGGACCTATGACATCAACAAAATGCCTATTAAAAAAAATCCCATTACCCCACCCACTTGGTCTCGTACATTACCATCTTCTATAAATAGAATATGGTACTGTACGAGACCAAGTGGGTGGGGTAATGGGATTTTTTTAATATGCATTTTTTTTGTGTCGTAGGTCCGAGTCTTCCACCTGTGTGATATACCTGTAATGTATGACCATCAGCCAATCAGATTGTGTGATAGTTATAGAGTGCATTAGAAAGAATCAATAAAGTAACCGATCATAAATATCCCATATTCAGACCTACAACTTTATATGCATAATAACTCACCATTTCGCCGCATTCCTACTAAATAATAAATATCATGCAATAAAACAAAGTACAACAATGTAAATGGCCGCGATTTGTGCACTCACCTTGGGTATTCCCTAAAATCTGGATGTCCGGTGTACTTGCGCAGTGCGATTTTAGTGACGTCATTTAATTATATTTGTCTATGGTGGCCAATACACGCCAACATGAGTGTCAGTTCTACGCTCAGGGAAGGGGGTCAATAAGTCAGTCAGTGACAAGTTACAGTCGGCGAACAAATTAATGTCCGTATAACACATCCATCGTTGATTATTACCAAGATTAATGGAAGTACTCAAAATACTATCACAAATAATTTACGACACATTTGTGCTTCCATACATTGAAAAAAAATTCCCCAATGACGTCATTTACATGTTTTAATATACTCGACCCGGGGCCAACTATTTTATTCATAAAATGGAAGTAAACATGGCGTTGACAGACGATGTCTTCTGCAAAATGTGATCGATGATGTAATTTTGCTAATGTAAACAATACCGAAGCCGCTTGATTTTGCAATATTTTCTTGACGAACTGACACAAGAAACAACTTGTACTCACAAAATATACTTTGACTGGCCAAATATCGTCAGATGTTTTATAGTTTATGAAAAGGTTGACTTCACCAGAGAGGTTAACAAGGCGCAAGTAAACAGGTGCGCAAAATCACCGGACGCGCGAAATCACCAGACACAACTGTAGTGTCTTTTGATATCAAGTTCTTAACGCAAGGCTACGAAATGTGTAGCAATTCCGAAACTCGTTGAGAAATTCCTAACGTTACTGAGCCGAGCCGGATATCAAAAGACACAAGCCTAGTATGTTATTTATCAGACCCCCCCCCCCGGATATCAAAGATAACTCACCTGACAGCGGTCACCAACATAGCCAGCTTTGCAGGGACACATGAAGCCAGCGACCTTATCTTGACAGTCGTTACTGTTATCTCCACAGGGATCAGGATTACAGTCATTAATGTTGGTTTCACATATCTCTCCTGGAGGAAATATACAGCACAGTATAATTTTGGGCCATAGTCAGAACTTAAGGATCCATTCTCATTATGCAAATACGCCTTATCTTAACTATTTTCAGGCTTGCCAAACGCTAATTACAGCCATTAGACTGTATTGTTTATTAGTTTATATAGTTAATCTATCTCCTGTGATATAGAATGAAGCATTACTTATTTATGTTATATTATGGATATTAATGTATATATTTTAAATAGCGTATCACTGTAACGGGATCATTGTAGACGGAGTTGCAACACATTTAATAATTAGTGTTACGTTCAAATGTTTGCGTGATAATACTTCTATACAGATGTCATCGTCGTAAATGGCCCAATAGCCGTGAGGTTAATAACGTGGAATCTTCTGATTTAACTACCAATTCCGGATCGTGTCGGAGGTATAAAACAACTAGTTCAATACAACTAGTATTGTCATTATCCCCACCCCACACAGGTCCAATTGTACATCCTTACCTGTGTAGTCGGGGTAGCAGGTACAACCAGTATTGCCATTATCCCCACTCCCAGACAGGTCCAATTGTACATCCTTACCGGTGTAGCTGGGGTAGCAGGTACAACCAGTATTGCCATTATCCCCACTCCCAGACAGGTCCAATTGTACATCCTTACCTGTGTAGCCGGGGTAGCAGGTACAACCAGTATTGCCATTATCCCCACCCCCAGACAGGTCAAATTGTACACCGTTGCCTGTGTAGCCGCGGTAGCAGGTACTACTGATATTGCTATAATCCACACCCCCAGACAGGTCCAATTGTACACCCTTACCTGTGTAGCTGGGGTAGCAGGTACAACCAGTATTGCTATAATCCCCACACCCACATAGGAGATCCAATTGTACATCCTTACCTGTGTAGCTGGGGTAGCAGGTACAACCAGCATTGCTATAATCCCCACCCTCACACAGGTCCAATTGTACATCCTTCCCTGTAGCAGGTACAACCAGTATTGCTATAATCCCCACCCCCACACAGGTCCAATTATACATTCTTACCTGTGTAGCCGGGGTAGCAGGTACAACCAGTATTGCTATAATCCCCACTCGCAAACAGGTCTAATTGTACACCCTTACCTGTGTAGCCGGTGTAGCAGGTACAACCAGTATTGCTATAATCCCCACCCCCACACAGGTCCAATTGTACACCCTTACATGTGTAGCCGGGTTAGCAGGTACAACTAGTATTGCTATAATCATCCCCACCCCCAGACAGGTCTAATTGTACATCCTTACCTGTGTAACTGGGGTAGCAGGTACAACTAGTATTGCTATAATCCTCACCCCAGACCTGTCCAATTGTACATCCTTCCCTGTGTAGCCGGGTAGCAGGTACAACTAGTATTGCCATTATCCACACCCCACACAGGTCCAATTGTACATCCATACCTGTGTAGAACCGTAGTAGGCAATTGTACACAACTAGTATTGCGCCATTTATCCACCACACCCCACACAGGTCCAATTGTACATCCATACATGTGTAGCCAGGGTAGCAAGTACAACTAGTATTGCCAATATCCACCACACACACGAGTCGAAGGGGTTGTACTATACATACATGTGTAGCCGGGTAACGCAAGTACAACTATTGTCCTATGTATTGCCATTATCCACCACACCCCACACAGGTCGAATTGTACATACCATACCTGTGTAGCCGGGTAGCAGGTACAACTAGTATTTGCCATTATCCACACCTCCCCACACAGGTCCAATTGTAACATCCAAAAAATTCCAAACCTATGTAGCCGGGTAGCAGGTACAACTAGTATTGTCCATTATCCACACCCCACACAGGTCCAATTGTACATCCATACCTGTGTAGCCGGGTAGCAAGTACAACTAGTATTGCCATTATCCCCACCCCCACACAGGTCCAATTGTACATCCATACCTGTGTAGCCGGGTAGCAGGTACAACTAGTATTGCCATTATCCACACCCCACCCCACACAGGTCCAATTGTACATCCATACCTGTGTAGCCGGGTAGCAGGTACAACTAGTATTGCCATTATCCACACCCCACACAGGTCCAATTGTACATCCATACCTGTGTAGCCGGGTAGCAGGTACAACTAGTATTGCCATTATCCACACCCCACACAGGTCCAATTGTACATCCATACCTGTGTAGCCGGGTAGCAAGTACAACTAATATTGCTATTATCCCCACCCCCACACAGGTCCAATTGTACATCCATATCTGTGTAGCCGGGTAGCAAGTACAACTAGTATTGCCATTATCCACACCCCACACAGGTCCAATTGTACATCCATACATGTGTAGCCGGGTAGCAAGTACAACTAGTATTGCCATTATCCCCACCCCCACACAGGTCCAATTGTACATACATACCTGTGTAGCCGGGTAGCAAGTACAACTAGTATTGCCATTATCCACACCCCACACAGGTCGAATTGTACATACATACCTGTGTAGCCGGGTAGCAGGTACAACTAGTATTGCCATTATCCACACACACAGGTCGAATTGTACATACATACATGTGTAGCCGGGTAGCAGGTACAACTAGTATTGCCATTATCCACACCCCACACAGGTCCAATTGTACATACATACATGTGTAGCCGGGTAGCAAGTACAACTAGTATTGCCATTATCCACACCCCACACAGGTCCAATTGTACATACATACCTGTGTAGCCGGGTAGCAAGTACAACTAGTATTGCCATTATCCACACCCCACACAGGTCCAATTGTACATCCATACCTGTGTAGCCGGGTAGCAAGTACAAATAGTATTGTTATCATCCCCACCCCACACAGGTCCAATTGTACATCCATACCTGTGTAGCCGGGGTAGCAGGTACAAATAGTATTGTTATCATCCCCACCCCACACAGGTCCAATTGTACATCCTTACCTGTGTATCCGGGGTAGCAGGTACAACTAGTATTGTTATAATCCCCACCCCCAGACAGGTCCAATTGTACATCCTTACCTTGTAGCCGGGTAGCAGGTACAACTAGTATTGCCATTATCCACACCCCACACAGGTCCAATTGTACATACATACCTGTGTAGCCGGGTAGCAAGTACAACTAGTATTGCCATTATCCACACCCCACACAGGTCCAATTGTACATCCATACCTGTGTAGCCGGGTAGCAAGTACAACTAGTATTGCCATTATCCACACCCCACACAGGTCTAATTGTACATACATACATACCTGTGTAGCCGGGTAGCAAGTACAACTAGTATTGCCACTATTCCCACCCCCACAAAAGTCCAAGTGTACATCCTTACCTGTGTATCCGGGGTAGCAGGTACAATCTAGTATTGCTATAATCCCCACCCCCACACAGGTCCAATTGCACACACTTACCTGTATAGCCAGGGTATAAGGTAGAAGTAGTATTGCCATTATCCCCACCCCCACACAGGTCCAATTGTACATCCTTACCTGTATAGCCGGGTAGCAGGTACAAGTAGTATTGCCATTATCCCCACCCCAATACAGGTCCAATTGTACACCCTTACCTGTGTAGCCGGGTTCACACGTACAACTAGTATTGCTATAATCTCCATCAACACACACTCCCCGTCCATGGGTACATGTGGTTGGTGTACAGTCATCGATGTTGTGTTGACAAGTCGACCCGGTCCACCCAGCAGCACAAACACAATGACTGTCCAAGACGTTGTTCTGACAAGTTCCACCATTCTCACATACAGTCTGGTTGCATGGCTTTATTGATGTCCTTTCACATTTAGAGGGCACTGAAACATTTCCAACAAGTAACAAGTAGCAAACTGTCATACACACAGGTGCTGTTCTATGCGACGGCGTAAATTGTTTCACTTCGAAATAGGATGACGAAATTTCTGTTCCTAAGATACTGCAAACACATTTTCATATAATATAGTAACCTGGTAACCAACCGGCACAAGCTCTATGTAGTGCCGAGTGGCATCTTGTCAGGAAACCAGTGCAGTCTTCGACACGAAACATTTCACGCTGGTGCGGAGTGCAGGACCACTGGACAGATACCAACCTCGAGTTCATTGATATACATTTCGTGACTTGTTAACCCTTAAAAGGCGGTAACCGAAAATGTCGTCTGCTGTTGTTTACTATTTCGAATTCTTTCTCAATAAAAATGTGGTTCTGTATAGTACTTCCTTGTATATGTTGCTATATAGCTTCTATGTTGTGCTAACCCATTCCAGAATAAATTAATTGACCACCGCATATAATCCCGACTTCACACCTGTCCCATCTACCGATAGCGCATGCGTGCACCGGTAAAACGTCCTCTTCCTTCTGGAAGCCAACATGACAGGTTTTGTTTACCAACTCGTTTTCGTTATACACTCCGCTACTGAGTATTGGCGGTTTTACGGTTAATACATCTGTTAGAGTGTATATGCTAACTCATTTCATTCTTTACTAGTCGAAATTTCAATTTATTTACGTTTTTCGGACTTTCTTTGCGTGGCCACGCCCGAGGTGAACCTATTCTCAGACATTCCCATTTCGGCAAATGTTTTTTTTTTTATTCAAAATTTTAGTTTTTTCGGCTTGGGTGTTTACAATGGGTAAGGGTATGACTAAGCCCAACACGGGTCAGAACATTATGTTGTGGTCACAAAGCGGGTACTTGGGACTTGCACAAAATTATCTGTTTCAGATGTCAGAATCAGAAAAGCTGTTTAAGGACAAGCCGTGTTACGTTTCGGCCCACTGATGTACTATACATGGACACAAACACTTGCTATCAGGTCCTATCACGACAAGAAGCAGAGGGCATTGGCTAGGATTCAGAAACTTAAGACTGTTTCTGAGTCTAAGCCCAGTTCACTTCCAGGTGGTGACAGGGCGGTGCTTATAATTGTGAATTCCAACGTTGCTAGTTCGGCTCAGGGTACTCCAGTGCCCGTATAGCATGAACACCGGACACCAGACACAGTCCGATGGCCACCAGACAAAGGCTAAAGGCCACCGGACACAGTCCAATGACCACCAGACACATGCTATTGGCCACAGGACACAGTCCAATGGCCACCGGGCACCGGACACAGGCTAATGGCCACCAGACACTGGGCACCGGACACACAGGCCAATGGCCACAGGCCACCGGACACAGGCCAAAGGCCAGCGGACATGGGACGTCGGACACCAGAAGTCAACAGGTAGAGCAGCATGAGTGCAACGGGTCTCGGCATAGGCCGGCAGTCACGTTGCTGTCGTCTAGTGACGAGTCCGATGTCTCCACCCAGAAACATGGAGGCTCTCCGGTTCGGCCTGGTAGATCAGGGTCCCGCCCACCTAGAAATATGTCATCAGGTATGGTGTCGTTGAAGATTGATGCTTGTCTAGCTTCCTCATTGATCCTTCCAGGTCAGGAATGGTAGCGGCAATTTATCTAGGGGATGTCTCGTAGGGCTTCCTACCAGGAAATCGAGGGGCACTTTGAGCTCGGGCTGTGGTCCATTCTCGCATCCTACAGGATTATAGGAGCCAATTTCCTACAGGAATGGCAGGAAATAACGGATTACAAATGGACCAGTCAGATAGTGAGGAAGGGCTACTTAATTCCCGTCTACACAGCTTTCCCCCTCAAGTCTTCTCCACAAAAGGGGGAGCCATACAAGGTTTCGCGGAAAAGGGAGGCCCTTGTGGCAGACGTGAATTGTAGAAATGCTGGGTTGGTTATCCCAAGGCTTCTACAGCAGACTTTCCTAGTGACAAAACGAAACGGAAACGCCCCGTACTCGATCTGTCATTCAGGTAGATCATTTCAAAATGGAGACCATCAGGTCGACACGTCGTACTATGAACGCAAACGAGTGGGCCGTATCCATCGATCTGCAGGAAGGTTACCTACATGTTCCGACATCCATGAAGATTTTACGCTTCTTGTCGGAAGGTCGGATAAATCAGTTTTGTGTCCTACCGTTTGGAATCTGCACGGCTCTGAGTGGGTTCACAAAACTAATGGGGGTAATCTGGGGATAGTCATAGTACCCTTGGACAGGGTGGGCGGGATCTTGACACTGATGTTCAAGGTCCTGGACACTGTTTCATTGCCAGACAGGGAAATGCTGTCCCTGCTGTGGGTGTCCTGAGCTTAGTGGTGAATCGTATTTGCTTAGGGTCTCTAATGCTATGACCTGTGATCTTCTATTCCACTGGTGACCACACGCTCAATCTCTGGACAGAATGATACCACTGTCAGGGAATTTCAAGCATCACCTCAGACGGTGGGCTTAGCGATCATGGTACCTCCAAGCTCCTGATGTCGCTGCCTGACCCAAAGCTAGTTTTGACAACAGACGCTGCCAGTTCGTGATAGTGAGCTCATTTGGAGCCTCTGGGTCTTCTGTTCTTGGGGACTTGACCACAGGATTCGGCAAGGGACCACATCATTGTGCTCGAGCTGAGAGTGACACACTCTCTATCTGTCCTCCTTGCCGGGTCAGTTAAAACAGCGTTTCTCTTCGCCTTTGTGTCTGCTAAAAGGAGAGAAGAAATGCATGCACAGTACATGGACAACTGGGGCTTAGTTTGTTTTGGTAAGGATCCTGTTACTTGAAACTGTGAATTAGGATTCTTTGACAAAAGCTCATGTCCATAGCCAGCCCTCACGACCCATTTTCATCTCAATAGTGTCCAAAGTTGGGCAATTATCGGCTACTGAAAACTCGCTATGTCCCATTAGAGCAATACGACACTACGTCTCAATGTCGAAATCACTCAGCGGTAGATGCAAGAGGCTATTCATTCCATGTGTAGGGAATCAGGATGTGTCTAAACCCTCTATCTCACATTTGGGCCTGTTGTTTTCCTGGCTTCTAGGATCAAAACAAGACAGCAACAGCATGTTAGATTATTCACATTGGCATTACAGAGGCAAGCTAGAAATCGCTTCGGTTATGTTTAGGTTATTCGGAAAGTTCTAAATCGTATCCGTACTACCTTTTGCACATGACCTGTAGCCTATTTCACCAACATTGCAAAGTATACTTTGAGGGAGTAATCATTTATGTTTCCTAAAATGCATTGTCTTATAGAACGAAAGACTGCATATATTTGTTGACTAAAAGTATGCAGAATAATATACTGAATTTATAATAAATACAGTATAATAAAAATGAATACATTTATCCTAAAATTGAAAATTTCTCCCTCAAAATATACTTTGCTAGAAAAGTATACTTTGCAATGTTGGTGAAATAGGCTACAGTTGATACCAGTCTGGATATGGATGTTATTAGATCATGGTTCTAGTTGAGAGTTACTACCATGGTGATTGTAAGGTCCGGTTAGAGCGGCGGAATACTCTCTGGGGCCCGACGTTCTACACGTATTATTTAACAACTAGAAGCTATAGCAACATATACAGGTTAATACTCACAGAACCTAATTTAATTAGAAAAAATATGATTTTGAAAGCATTTTAGAATCATTTCCATTGAAAATTATTCTAAAGCATTGTTAAATCATGTATAATGCAAATAAAACATAAACCGCAGATTAATATTACATGTAGTTAATGGCCAATAGCAAACAGTGTAGGCCCTGATCAAACTGCACTGATGCACCATATGCACCTTTATCTCTGTAACCAGAGATATGGGGCTTATGGGATCTATAACGAGTGTAACTCCTGATGAAATGGCACTCCTGTGGCCCGATACCGATCTATATTGCTTTTTTGACTCAGAAATATGTTCTATGTGAGTCAGTCACGATACAATAAATAAGCACAATCAATTTTTCTGTTCTACGCAATTACAGATAAGATAGAAAATACTGAAGTATGTTCCATGTTTCTTACCATGTGTACAATTCTTGAACATGTGCAGATCATTCTCATCCTTTTTAGGTGTGTTGGCAGTAAGGTAGTAATCATATATTAGACATTTCAAACGGTTTCCTATTCTCGTATATGTAGCGGCTACACACGTGTCGTCATTGATGCATGTAGTTTCACATTCCTGGACATTATTCACATCATTATCATAAATGTATGAATTGTTTCCAACAGCTGCTGTTGAAGCTATGGTCATTGTGCAGTGGTCTACATCTGAAATGTAGAGAAACATGCAGTTTAACACTTTCAACCCAAAATAACTTAGATGGACTGTGATATGTTAATTTTCAGACCCATCCAATCGACACAAAATGATTTTCAGACTATACCCTGTTTCGCGAAAGCTGCCCAAATTTTGTGGCCATATAAACAATTCAAAACAAATATTTTTTTCGATAATATTAAATTAAAGGAAAATTAAAAAATGAGCCTTCTTTTTATTTCGTGAAATTTGGTCCAATATTGATTTTATTGCGATAAAATGTTTTCCCCATGTTAAATCCCCATAGACATATATGGGAATTTAACATGGGGATTTTTTTTAGAATTTCCGAAATACTGGACCGATTTTTAAAATTTAACTTTTGTTTTCTTAGTTAGATCATTTCCAAGCTATCTAGCTAGATTTCGGAGTCAATTTCCATTTTTTTTGACTCGATCTATCCTCCCACAGCTCCTCTACCTCGTTTTTCCCCCATGTTAAATTCCCATAGAAAAATCAATTTTTCGTAATAAAACCAATATTTGACCAAATTTCACGAAATAAAAAGAAGGCTCATTCTTAAATTTTCCTTTAATTTAATAATATAAAAAAGAAATATTGTTTTTGAATTGTTTATATGGCCGTAAAATTTGGGCAGCTTTCGTGAAACAGACAGTAGTACATTTATAACAAGAGTGTCGAAGGCAACAATATACGCCAGCCGAGGAATTGCCAGTCAACAAGGGAAGATGAAAATTAATAGTGTTCTTAGTCTTGCTGTGATAAACGTGGAAACCAAATTTGGTTATGATCGTCAAGTAGAACTCGAGTTATTGCGTGGCCAAGAATACAGAGTGGGAAAATTTAACAAGAGGCCCAAATGGGCCAGTATCAATCACATGAAATTTTAATGAAAAGGTTTTTAAAGTACCAAGCTCCATACAAATTTATCTGCAAGTTCATAAGCCATTTGAATAATTGTTCAGGTTATCTCAAAGTATGTACAGGCCATTGGGGGGAAATGGATCACCTGAAAAAACGGGTCAGTTTTGCATTTCATGCCCCGAAATAGAAAACATAAGCTATTTATAAATCGTAAGATGTACCACCTCTGAAGGAAACTCACCCAATAATTTGAAATTACCATGAAGTGATTTGCATAGACCTTTTGGCGGCAATTTTAGAAGATGTAATCATTCTATTCTGACAAAAAAATATTCCAAAGTGATCCTTTCCTCGATACCTTCGATTTGATATATGACATGGCCATATTTAATATACACCCACCCATGAAATACATAGTTATACGATGTAAATAAAAGTCATATGTTCTCATCGATGAAATAAACAACTTCCGGTGAAAATACGACTACTTCCGCTATCTATATTCATAACGCGCATCTGCAGTAGTAGTAGTAAGGGAGTCAAAATGATACCACCTACCGTGGTATCATTTATAACCCTCTATAATACCCCCACCACCCCCGAAAATCAAAAAATTGGTTAACGAGGAAAATTGGGTCTCCCGACAGCAAATTTATAAATTTTTGGAGAAAATAATTTTGAGAAGAGGGAGTCCCAATTATATTGGTAATTGACTTTTGAAAGTATATATTGGTGTCATAAATACATCATGTTTTTTTTCACGTCCAATTGAACAGAAAAAACGAGTACCAATATTATTAGAGAAAATGGATAATACAATACAATTTGAATTGAAAATTTTTAATGACTGTGTTGAAGAAGTTTACGAAGAATACGGGGTTATAATCCTGTATATAAATTCTATAAAATGAGAACACTAGGCGATATCGAATATATGAAATACCAGCGTAATTTATTACGCTCCGATAAAAACGTTACATTTCCAATATTATACCGGCAATTATGTCAACTATACAAGAGGCAAATACGAACATTAAGACAGATAATGCGTATCGGATATGAAACTAAGGCGTATTATACAAAAAATTTTAAAACCCAACGATTTCGTTTACGAACGTACATTTCTACGATATCGCTTATAAATTTATATTGTAATCACAACACCCAAGCAGACGACAATGTTTCAATTACACGTGTTATAAACACGCAAAATTATGTGTCCTACCTTACATCGGAATAATTAAGTGTCCATTTTATAGAGAGATTTACACGATTACGTCTTCCGGGATGAAAACATAAACACACTATAATATATCTACACACACGTGGGTGTGTTAGTACACAACCCGCTATCGATATTCCGGAATGAAACATAAACACACTATAATATATACTACACGCACGTGGGTGTGTATTACACAACCCGCTATCGATATTCCGGAAGTATTTCTTACATTGTGATTGGTTGGCATGTTTTTAATTTTTTTAAATTTACTTTTAATAATTTAGAACGTTATAACCTATATTATTAAATAAAAAATGAACTTGTTATATATAAAACAAATAAAAATAAACGAGTAAATATTTGGTATTGCACAACACACGGTTTTAACTTCATATATGTAAAATTAACAACAATACTTTGTCTTGGGGGACGCCCCTTGACGAAAAATGAGCGCTCAGTGCTTCCTTGCAGGCACTTCCAAGGTTGCCTAGACTTTCGACACTGGTTCCTAGATCAGCCGATAGATGGGGGTGTGCTGTACAGGCAGCTATTACACCCGGCTAGCCACAACATGAGACGAGTAAGACAAAGACAAGATCAGACAAGATCAGAAAAGGTGGCTAGCCGGGTTGGCCCAGAAGGGTTTTGCTGGCGTGGGTTCGAGCCTCGGTGGAAGCTAAAAAAAAAATTCTTTTTTTTATTTTTAAATTGTTAATAATTTTCCTAAAATTAATTAATAAATTGTTTACTGCGACAATATAATTAATTTTAATTAATTTTATAATTAAAATTAATTATTATTTTTTAAAAAATCACAATGGTGCTGTAACATTTCTTCCGACTTTATCTCCAAGTTTTTCCCTAAATTTATCCCAATCAGTACACTCAATCTTGGGCATGGTGGCGCGTGCCTTGATTCTTATATCATTTTTTAATTTTTCATATCTCCGCATTTCTTCCACCACGGATTCAAACTCTAAATTTGATATTTTCTTATCGGCCAACGCTTTGGACACCATAACGTCGATGCTATTTTTCTTAGACCTAGCGAACGATATTCTATCATGTTTTCTACATTTTTTCTCGAGTTTTCCACCCGACGCCCTAATTACCATACACAACAACCCAAGAAACGGCCGACACCGCACATAAAATCCCCGCTACGGGAACCGTTATAATGGTGGATATAGTTGCAGCTGTCCCCGCCCCACACAACACAGAAACACTCGCCAGAGCCGTGCTAGATACTTCAGCCATGTTCACCGCGCGCCTATATTTTTTAGCGTTTCTTTTTCTATTTGTATATTCTCTAACTAAAATATCCTGCATAGCGACGATATTATTCAACCTAAAATCTGAACTTCTTTCGTTAATTGTACACAGTGTTGATGGAGTGGTATTGACAATTGGAAGCGTTGATTCGTTCATATTTAAATTTTACAAATTTATTTCAATATACTAGTATTTATAAAATAAGTTCAATTAACAACGAGACAATAGTGGAAGAACTCTCTGAGTCACCGATTTTCGTAACAAAGTTAATAACACTACTTTGGGAAAGTCTAATTCGATCATTACCGGCGAACGAAACAATCGTCGAACTATCTCCAGAGATATTAGTGACTCCAACCCCCCGTTCTTCCCCATCTACTACAATATTTATCGCGACCGCGCCCACAGGTTTACCATTAGCATTAACCGAGCAGACCGCCATTTGGATAACTTCACCTGCGGCTGTCATAGTGTATCACCATTTATTACTTGCTTTGGCACCGAACGAATATTCATAGTGCCCCTCAATCAATGGGCCCCGCTTCTCAGCCCAAACTGTTATGACACGTTTTGGCGTTTTCAATTGTTTTCACTATTCCGGCAAGCGCCCCTGTTTGCGTTATATGCCTCAGTACGAATCTTATAAGAGGCCTCCTCAAGAGCTTTGGTCGCGCTATACGATCATGTTTCAGTTTATCGGAAACTTCGGTTATCTTTCCGTCTAGTTCGGTAAGTGCCGCTTCTCTGCTGAGAAAGTCCTCTAAGCGCAACGCATCATAAGCCTCCGTAATGGTCGCCGGTGGTGGCCTTCTAGGGCTTTCTCTCAACACCTGACGGGCTCTTTTTGAAATTCGGTTATTTTTCCGTCTAGTTCAGCAACCGCCGCTTCTCTGATGAGAGAGTCCTCTGAGCGCAACACCTCATAAGCCTTCGCAAGGTCCGCCTGGCGGTCTGCTCGGACTTTATGAATACCCAACCGGGCCTCCTTTCGAAATTCGGTTATTTTTTCGTATATGTCAGTAAGTGCCCCGCTCTGTTGAGAGAGTCCTCTGAGCGTAACGCCCCATAAGCCTCCGCAATGGCCTCCTTGTTGTCTTCTCGGACCCCCTCAACCCCCGACCTGGTCTCTTTCAGAAATTCGGCTATTTTTTCGTCTAGTTCGGTAAGTGTCGCTTCTTTGCTGAGAGAGCCCTCTAATCGCAACGCATCATAAGCCTCCGCAATGGCCTCCGCAAGGTTCGACTGGTGGTCTTCTCGGACTTTATCAATACCCGACCGGGTCCCTTTTCGAAATTTGGTTATTTTTAAGTGCCGCTTCCCTGATGAGAGAGTCCTCTGAGCGCAACACCTCATAAGCCTTCGTAAGGTCCGCCTGGTGGTCTTCTCGTACTTTCTCAATACCCGACGTGGCCTCTTTTTGAAATTTGGTTATTTTTTTACCTAGTTCGGTAAATGCCGCATCTCTGATGAGAGAGTCCTCTAAGCGCAACGTAAGGGCCGCCTGGCGGTCGGCCCGGACTTTATCAATATCCGTACCTGCTCTCTTTTCGAAATTTCGGAAATTTGGTTATTTTTTTACCTTGTTCGTTTAGTTCAGTTTTCTCTGATGAGAGAGTCCTCTTGAGCGCAACACCTTATAAGCCTCCGTAAGGTCCGCCTTGGGTGGTGGTCTTCTCGGACTTTATCAAGCCCCAACCGGGCCTCTTTTCGAAATTTGGTTATTTTTTTTCACCTAGTTTCGTTTAGTTCCGTATGCTTTCTTCACGACTTTGTGTATTCACAGCCAGTGCATATTCTCTAAGTTGTGACAGTAGACACTTGTGAATCTCGTCCGTGGCCCTCGATATAGTTCTATTGATCAAGGAAAAGCTTTTGTTTTTTTGGGTAGTTAAAAAGTCGCCCTCTGTCGGGATGAATCCCCCTTCTGCCGGTTCCAAATTCTTTGAATTTGTCACCCAATCGGAAGAACTGCCTGGTCCGTATATACTCATTTTCAATAATGTTGATAATATATATTACGAACATGCGTTTAAATTCTAAATAATTTTCTTAATTTTTTCAATTAATTTGAAATTTCTAGGACGACCGAAATCGGGTAATCGTTCTTCAACTCTCTCCCTTTATCATCGAGAATAGAAATCTTCAACTCGTGGATGTGTCCCGATTCCAAAACTTTCATCTCGGGGTGTGGGAAGTCTAAGGTCACAGTCTCGCCATAGAACAGTCGCTGGCGGGCACGGTTTTCAGTAATGTGCTGGGGATCCGTCTACCGTGTTGTACATGTGTTCACCCGATCCAGTTGCACCCTGAGAGTTTTCGTGAAGGTGAAGTCCACTGGATTATCACCGACGTACTCACCCGGGGTAAACACTCCTTTGTTTGAGGAGTATGTCTCTCTAAAACCGAGTTGAATACCCAACCCCGGGGAGACCACTACCTTATTATCACTGCTGATGGTCATTGTTGCGAGCCCGGTAGCATTCGATACTGTGAGGTTGATTATACCGTCAGCTCTGAGTTGACAAAATCTTTGAGCTGTCTTATTCCCCACAGTCCGTGAGGCAGCTTTACACCTAATTGTTGTCCATCCTTCACATAGTAAAACCCTTCGCTCTTCCCCACATTCTGCCATCCAACCGTGAAGGTGATTGATCTAAGGCCTACCCGGTCGTTGTCCGCAGC
Source organism: Conchocele bisecta (assembly GCA_029237695.1). Lineage (NCBI taxonomy): Eukaryota > Metazoa > Mollusca > Bivalvia > Lucinida > Thyasiridae > Conchocele > Conchocele bisecta. Next base: position 46,850,044 of record CM055267.1, read on the forward strand.
AGTTGTCTATTAATTTTTGAAGTTCACAACTCCCTTTTTGAACATTAGTGATAGTAGCAAACATAATAATATCTTTCAATGGATACAAAAGCATTTAGCTTTAACTCTAATGCAAAGTATAAAGTTGGTGGTGTATACGCTCAAAAGAACACCATTGGTGGCTTGTGCACCCTAAAATAAGAGTCAGTTTGGGCATGGGTTTCGACACAAATTTCACTAACATATTTGAGAAATATAGGGTGACCAAGATTAGTACGGTGGATGGGGTAAACAGATGCGGCAACTCCGATGCAGTTCTGGCAGAACCAACTAAATTTTGCCGTGTGGTGTGCCACAACTGGGTGTGGTGTATCTTTCGGAGACCACATAAAACCAAGTAACAGCATGATGAGCAGTAGCTTATACAACTTTCATGTTTATTATACTATTAGAAGGATTTTGAAAGAATTACGTGTTCCACTACCTCAAGACGACGGTTGGAATCCCATTTCCAACACATACAACCGTAAGGAGTTCGAACGGATATGTGACGAATTTGGTGTGGACCCAAACCGTGATTGGAAACAAAAAGTTTACACCAGAACGATTCAATGGGCGACCCCTTTTTTGAAGAAGCTGGAAATGATGTAAAAGTTGTTGATGGCACATTCGATAGCAGTACTATGAGGTACACGTCAAGTTTCCTAATACATAAAAGACCAAGTTTTTTCTTGATATGTTCTCAGATAAAACCTACTACCAAACATATCCGGCTTCACTACACCAACCATCTAAAGTTGGAAGAGCATGGAGTACATTTATATTAGATAAAAGCACTGGATTTACTCAGGCCGGGGTTACTCGCCTCAACGACTCCATTCGTACATATGTGTGGGCTATACTAGGTGCACAAAAACAAACTCGCAGTTCTATAATAGGATTCGGAACGGCGTTTGACGCGCAAAAACAGTTCTTGGTACTTGTTGAGGACGCCATCTCAGCTAAGGTGGACCTGGAGAAGGCGATCCAAAATTATCAAGACGTTTTGCAGACTGCCAGCACCCCAGTGGACTATGTATTTGGAATAGGTCTTTATATGGCGCCGAGCAATATGATACTACGAGACGACCCGGTTGATGGTTACAATAATCAGATCGTAATCGCCACCGCCAATCAAAAAATCGGTCACAACGGTAACGTGAACACGGATATCATCAAGCGCACACACAACATGATCGGGTTCAACAGTGTTGAGGGAACCGATTTCATAAAACGCCCAAAACACAAAATGGATACACATCCCTCAACACAATCGAATCCGGTACCCCCAATTAGTAAATTGGATGCACCATCGAGTTCCATCAACAGACCAATCGCGATTGGAGAAACACCAATCAATCACAGATTGGGTGAAATTGGAAGCACAACACACGAGGAGGAGAAATTAGGGCTTGTCGTCGCCCTCGTGGCGATCGGATTATTTGCGCTTTGGTTTTAGGAACTCTCTGGCGAAGAATAGTAGGAGACCGGCGATTGCCACGATTAAAGTCCAAGTATTTTTGGCTAGCCATCCGGCCGTTTTTGATAATATAGATAGCAAGTAAGAAACGATACTTCCGATCAGTCCAGGTAGTGCGGCAGCCGCCTTTTCGGCTAATTTAGCCAGGAGACTGGCGAGGGCTTTTAGTTGTTTTTTTTTACCCACTCCTTGGCTCCGCCTGATGGCGCGGGTGGTGGTGATGCGGGTGCTGCGCGGTGGTGGCGCCGCTCCACCAGTGAAAGCTAGAACTATGGTCGATATAGTCATGCCGATAGCAACGAGGATGCTTGCTATCGTGATGCCCTGTTCTCTGAACAGAGTGCGAAGACGCTCACCGAGTGTCGTCTCTCGTGCAGAACCCTCGAGATTGTTTCGCGGATCCGACTTATTTGGTTGCGGAGAGCCTCACGGTTAGTCGAGGCGGGTCCTCCAAACGAGCTGCTCTTTCATCACGCAACGACTGTAGGCGTTCGGTGATCCGCTCGGTAGATTCTATATCGACACCGGCTTCCTCCAGTTTTCTTTCTTCTAGCGCGATATGTTCATCCAGCGACGAGAGTTTGGCGAGGTTACGGACCACGTTCGCCCCGGACCGTTTGCATAACCTTATCGAGGCCCCGGGGAGTTCGAGAATGAGGTAACAGTGGGTCATCGTTAGACAGTCCGATTTCGCTGAACGTGGTCTCCATCGTGTTAATAGCGTCGGTGGCTACTCGAGGGAGTTCGCTGAGCTCAACAGTTTCTATATCGGCGGCCGTTTTCGCCATCGTTTCGTCGGTAGACTGTAGGGCCTCTACAGCGCGGGTCGGCATAATTGTTTTTACCACGCGTCCAATCTGGAAATCCTAGTTCGCTCCTTATGAGTTGGCCACCGCCCCGGTTTCCGGCAATGGTGTTTAGCGATAGGGGTTTACCGGCCATCGTGTTGACGATCGGGACATTTGATGCTTTTAGTCGCAATCTACCGTTCAGATCCAATTCGAACTTGGAGTAGTCGCGACCGACAGATGGGACCACACCTTTTTACCTTTTTCTGCCAAACTGTTGTAGTAGTCGTCTACAACTCCCTCGAGTAATTCCCGACTTTGACCAACGCTGCTGGTAGCGCCACCTAATTCCCCCGATTGGATTGGAACTGGAGGCTGTATCAAGGGCGTTTCGTCATTATAATCATCTATGTCATAATCATCCGCATCGCGGAAATCGTCTCTGCCGATTTCATCCATGTCAATATCGTAATCATCCATATAACTTTCTTAAAATTAATTATGTATTATAAAGACAAAACCATAAGGGATTTAGAATATAGTTTCACTAAATTATGTCTTCGAGTCAATACGGTCGCAAACTCAATCCATACCGCAGACTGCGTGAGCCCCTCGGGGCAAAAGGCGTGAGACAGAGTGTCGTTATTAACGAAACAACCCATCGACGATCGACCAGAAACCAGCAGCTCTTGGTCCGCTTGCCCCAACCTCGGAGCTAACGACGTCATTGTGCCGGGTACTGTTCCGCCCTCGCTTTCACTATTTCGCTTACATCGACGGACGCGGACCGAACCGTCGTTTCAGAACCTTGTGGTCGCTCCGTCGTCAAGAAGACCATGATAAAGATTTCTGGTAATGAGGTGATGTCGATCGATGACAAGCGACGTCTACCATTGTTATCAGGTACCTATGGAAGACGGCGCAAGAGCGCGAAAACGCCGTCTATCAGGGTAATTGACACCAGCAAAAATAAGAACGTAACCAGACTTAGAATCGGGGCTGCTAACAAGGCAGAAAACAACGCGAGCGACAACGCGGATCGCGGGCGCCTACGGCAACCGCTTCTACATCCCGCTCGACTTTGAGTTGCTGGAGAGTCACATGCCCTACTATCAGAGCGCTTTGGCTGACCGCCTCGAATACGAACTAACGTTCAAACGACTACGGCCGAGTTTCTCATAGCCAGCGACATGTTATCGACGTATAACGATCGATAATGTTTCGCTGGAGTACGACATGGTCCACGATGCCCGAACTCGCGCGATTGATCAGAACCCAGTACGCCGGGCACGTTGCCATACTTTACGACCGAGTTCTTCGCCATCGCAAGATGACGAAAGACAAAGGCGACACATTGTGGAATATTAAACGTCAACGTACCCGCCCGCTCTATGAAAGGTATACTGATGTTGTTCGAGGATGCTCGGTTCGCGTTCGGTGCTAGAAAAACCGAAAAATTCTATAACCCCAAAATCACGAAGGTAGAGGTGACGATCGAGGAGTTCCCAATCAACTCTACAGCGCGGGTCTTCCGCGCGCACCAGCAGTGGGACGAAGTAAGAAAGCAGTTTGCTGCCGGCTCTAAGCGCTCATTCGGAGGTTGCAGCGGTTGCCAAAGACCTGCATCTCTCGTCCGTCTCCCTCGCGGATTTCCTGAATACCAAATACGCCGTTATGGCTAGACATGCGAGCCTGCGACGACGAACCAAATACACGGCAGCGGACAGCCAAGTCGAGAACGCTAGCGAGGGTGTGACGAATCCAGATAACCAAAGAGGCGGACGGAGCCGGGCCATTTGAACGTGTACTTATATATAATTACAGACGCACAACTCAACAATCGAAGATGGCCGATACGTCTCATCAGCACTCTATTGATTTAATAAAAAAATCATCTAACGATTTATTAATTAATTTTAAGAAAATTAGCAAATCATCTAACGATTTATTTAATTAATAAATTTGATAATTCTAAAGAATTAATTAAGAAAATTAGCAATCAATACCAATTCACGATTGGAGATGCCCACATCTGGCCATAATATGTGGGCAGACAGGATGTGGAAAAACGTTTTCATCCTCGACTTGCTCGAAGAGTCCTACCGCGATGCCTTTCGTCACATTGTGACCTCCTGTCCCACTGTGCGGCACAACGATACCTATCAGCGGCGAACGTGGATATGGACCGACCCTGAGGTATACGTTATTGACCCAGGTGATAGGTTCTTCACCATTGGTTTGCGTGGTTTATACCAAAAAATTCCAGGGTGAGCCCAACCCTATAAACGTGATTGACGATTGCTCGCCAAGGCGGCGATGACCAAAACAAAACGAAGGACAATGCTCTCCGAGCTCAGCATTTTCTGGCCGCCATGCTAGGCAAAGCGTATGGATATCCACTCAAAAAAGTACAACGCCGTCCTCAAGGATCTGCGCGAGCAAACGAAATGGGTCGCCTTCTTTAACTGCAAGGACCGAGACTCATTCGATGACTGTCTTCGAGAGAATGACGTTATCCCAATTGCGCGAGGAGCGCCTGGAGGTTAGACGGATGCTTTCGGAAACTAAGCACGCCAAGCTTTTGCTAAAGACTGATTCAACCAACTACTTACGAAGTTATCAATTAAATTTTTATAATTAATTAGCAATTACTGAACAAATGCTGAACAATGCTGAACAATGCTTAGCAATTGCTGAACAATGCTGAACAATGCTTAACAAATGTTGAACAAAATGCTGAACAATGGTTAACAATGTTAACAATTTGGTGCTCCGCTGCGAGCTTTGTTGCGAAGCATAATGGTGATCATAAGTATCGGGTGTGCGCTTGGCAATATGTTACAGTGATAGACTTGTTTAGAATAGTTAAATTAATTTTAAGAAAAAATGAACTGCGACGAACTTCTCGATCAGCTAATAGAAACCGAAACCTCAAACTCCGACTGCCAACATAGATAATGATCCGACAGAGCAATCGGAATCAACTCCAACGGCGGTTGGTATTGGTTGAGTGCAACGACTCCGAATGAAAATGGAAATGCGGCGCGACGAGACGGCTAGCTGCGCTGGTTGCTGGGGGACAATCGGAGCATTATCTCGGTAGGACGTCCTCTCAGTTTTTCAAGGTGGATAAGATGTCAGATGCGGAGATCGATAAAATGTTAAGCGCGATACGAATCTAGGTAGTGCGGAGATGACAAAAACTCTCAGATCGGCGGTTATTCATTTGTTACGCAACCGCCGTTAGTATACTTCTCCCTATACCAAACACCGCGGATTGATTGACGATCTAGAGACTGACCCTTTTTTATAGGTCACACTCCTTAGAACAGCCTGCTGCTCAATTTATCACAAGTTTGGAATGTACTTAGCTCCGCTGACAACCGCGTTGACCACGGGTAAACAACTGTCAATTTGGACATATATGCCCACGAACTATAAGCCCTGAAAATGATGACACAAGACACACCCGCGAGAGTGACGGAGTTGAACCCGATTGCTCCAACCCAATCGAACCCAACTCCGCCACTGGATGACATAACCGCATATAAAAAAAATCCCAAAAAGAACAGCACTGGGTGGGCGGCGGCTGCCACCCGAAAAGTTAAACAAGATAAAATACTCGCCGAGCTTCGAGAGGCTAAACAGTCGTTGCAATCGGGGACGGAGACAGCAAAACATCTGAAGACAGAGTTGAGTACAACAGCACACCCCCAATTCACGAATTGGAAGCAGACTCAACACCAAATACCAACTGCCGTTGGAGTTGGGCGAATCCGATTGAACCCAACCCAAATTCGTGAATTGGAGTTGGGTTGTTGTGGTGGTCTGGCATTGTTGGTTGCCCAACCCTGTGTTTTCGTTGTGGAAATACCCCCCTATTATCGAAAAAAACAACCAGCCAGTGTTCAGAAGAAAGTTACGAAACACCAATCGCGATTGGACGCGCCCCATTTAAACATTGATCGCGACCCCTTTTATATGCAATAATGCTGAAAAAGATGGTAAAATGTTAGTGAATGCGCTTTATCACGCCGTGGTGATATCGGGTTTCACTATCGGGTATGCTCGACTATCAAAGATGGCCCTAGGAGGATCCGCTCCCAATTGGACCTTTACTGTGAAGACTTAGGGCTCGCGACCTTAGATGTAGCGGCGCAGTTTGGACCCGAGATTATCTAGTTAAAGCTGGAATTCTACCAGTTAATATATGGAAATAAATGGCTTCAATCGCAATAATGATAGGTGGTGCGCTCTTAAACGCATTTGCGTTCAACACCGGCAGCAACTTTCTATTCTCTAAACTACACAAAACTCGAACGCGGATGAGGAGAGTACGACGTCACGATTTAGCTGTAGAACAATTCAATAGCGCAAAGGAAGCGTGGTCGGAAAAACAAACCGCCCATCTTGACTGGGTCAATGAAGAGCTTCGCCGCGAAAATCACGCCGCACAAACTTTTCAGAACAATGAAGAAGCCAACCGCGAGTACGCGCTGGCATATCCGCAGAAAAGTCTCGCGCCGCTGGAATCGCGAGCCCCAACATTTCAGAATTTCTATGTACCGTCAGAGCCCCAAAAAGACCGCGAGATCGCGTTCATCGTCGTGGGAATGGGTGTGGTGGGGTCTCGTCGGCTACTATATTCAATCGAGATTTTTAAATTAATTATTTTAAATAACTTTTTTTATAAATAATATATATAGAACGATGTCAAGTTGACGAACTTTATTTGCTACGATTGATGTAGGCTACACTGCCCTTAAACACCGCATAGCTGGTGCAAAAGGGTATGATTCGTCTGGCCCAGATTCTCTCGAGAACGTGGCGGGAGGACGAAAAAGCGGCACACCTTTTCGCAAAGCGGATATTAGATTCCTCCACCAATCCTGGGGGATTAGATTTTTTCCCAATTTCCTTCAGAACTTAACCCCCAATCGCGATTGTACTTCCAACAAAGGTTTATTATTATTATCGACGCAGTTTACCGGACGATCTGGCGAGGGCATGTTGGAGATTGTCAGATATATTAGAATACATCGCATACGATGAACACGCGCAAACTTAATACCAAACTATCGGTTTCGCCTAACGTGCAAGCTAGCGAACACGTACTATAGCCCCCACCCCCCGCGGCTAACTGGAAGGACTCGCTGCCATCAAGAACCTCGCGGCGGCGACCAAGGTTTCAGAAAACGCTGTCAAGGAATGGCTCAAGAAGCAGGCCATCTGGCAGATCTATTTACCCGCCGCCTCACAATATTCCGCGCCCGAAATTCGACGTGCCGGTACCGAACCAAGTTCACCAAGCAGATCTCCTGTTTCTCCCTCACGATCGCGTCGGTCGTAAGACGGTACAAGTACGCCACTGACAGTCGTTGACGTAGCGAGTCGTTATAAGGGGCTGAAGCCGTTGGCCACTAAAGAGTCTAAGGAGGTGGCCGAGGCTCTCCCGAATATATAAGAGGAGTTCCCTCTCAAATGGCCGAATCTTCTCCAGGTCGATCCCGGCCGCGAGTTCAAGGGTACGAAGTTTCAAATCTATCAGAAACGGCCGCGTCCAACATCCACCGGGACCAGGGGGATCGTGGAACGCTTCAATCAACCAACCTGGCTGAGAGACTGTTCGGACACCAATACGCTAAAGAACTTGTAGACCCCTCATTCGCGATCGACTGAGTGGGTGGCCAGAACTGCCCGCCGTGGTCTCCGCACTGAACGGAGAGGTGACCAGATTGATAGGTAAGAAAGCCCGTAGATGCCATCAAGTTTAAAAAGGGTGACGAGCGAGCCCTCTGCCGTCTCGCGCCGGGCGACCCGTTGGTTTAGAGGAGCAACGGCTTCCATCGGATATTGACGTCCGGTACCTCTATCAACCGGGGAGAGCTCGAAGGTGGCAGCCGCCGCGCGACTGATCCCGTGTGGTCTCTCAATGTATATCATCTAGATCGATCTATTACCAAGCCCGATGAGCCCGTGCTCTACTATTTGGATGATGGGCCCATCTGAGGGTGGGTTTGTTCGCGAAGAACTTCTCGCGGTGGCCTTCTGACACCCAGCCACCCCCGGATCGTCAGAGTCTTTAGATTGCTAATTTTCTTAATTATTTCAAAATTATTAAATAAATCATTAGAGAGGTTTCTGTATGTATTCCGTCTGGTAACACACGTCTTTTTATCGTAGTAATGCCGAGAGTCCTAATTTTTTGTTGACAGTACGTTTTCATAACACCCGTCCTTTCATTTTAAATCCCCTATTTTGTGCTACATCTATAATGTGTTTTCCATCTTCTGTAGTTTCACTTAGTACTCGTTTATATCTATCCCAATTTAAATTGTTAGTTTCTCTTGGACATTCCTTTTCACAGAGTTTTTATTAATAGAAATAAATTTTCTACAAAATAACACTTACTAGATAACAGCTATCGCCCTATCTCCGCTAAATTCCATTTTGAAAAGTCCCGGGCTCTCTTTCGCTCCATTTATCCCAAGCCAACCATTTCTTTTTTTTTTTTTTCTTTTTCAAACCCGTCTAGTAAGTTAGGTCTAATCAATTCCTCTATCGTTTTTTTTTCCACTAACTCCTATATACATACTATCCGTATCCATCTGTATTAATTCAAAGCTTCTCTTTTTACGTATTTGTCAAGAAATTCGTAGTAAAATTCCAACATTCTCAATTTAGCTAGTTGATAAACCGCTATTCCACAATGGAATGGTCCCTCTTACCGCACACCTGGGTTTTCTTGAAGCTATTTCGTACGCATCTCCTATCTCTTCCAAATCGTCAAAGAATGCAGAATCTTAATGCTTTGTCAACACAGGTTTCGTTTTTTGTGTATATGTCGTATTTAAATGTCTCTCAGTTGCCTCTATCATTTTTCCACAACACGAGTTTTCCTAATAATTTCATTATGACGGCTACTGGTTTCTTATTTGGTTCTTCTACATCGCCCGTAATTCGTCTTGCGGCTGAATAACTTCTTTTGCGAACCATTTCGAATGGTTTTTTCCGCTAATATAATCTATAACGCACGATGAACTCCCGTTATTTCTAGGCCGTGTTTTAAATACCATTTCAACAGTGGCGCGTACAGCAATAACTTTTGGTGGCCGACATAGATCCCACCAATTTTCTTCCATTATTTCCTCTAGTTCTTCCAGTATCTTCCAAATATTTTATCATGTGTGTGGGAACTTCATCAACCTCTACTTCTCTGTTTATAAATATTGGGTTGGGGACATTTCAGAAAACTTATCTTTTAAGTTGTGTGAACTTCTATATCCACCTCCGCAATCCCAAACCAGTCCACCCAATAAAACTCTTTTACAAAACTTTTTAATAAATTTATGGGTTATTGTGGGTATCTATATGGTGTAATAGTTTCTCTCCCACACGGCATCTCTTTATTTAACGTAGATAAAATATAACGCGTTTTGCGTCGTACCCCAAAACAGCCTTGCAACACGGTTTGGAACCCACTCTAATATTT
>CM055267.1:46860321-46922113 GCA_029237695.1 Conchocele bisecta
CATTGATATATGTTATTTACTGTAAATGAAGAAAAAAAAACCAGTCATACTGTATACTATGCGAAAACCGGGCTTAAAGACATTTTTTTCAGTTTTTACTTTTTTACCTATTCTGCATTATACACTCTTTAAAGGCCATATGCCGCAAAAAATTATTAAATCAATTTATGCCAATTATTTTTCATTTTATAAGTATTTTTATGACGTGTGGTAAAAACGTATATATAACGTTTTACATCAATGACGTCGAAATTACGACGTTTTTAACAACGGCTTATGTGAGTGGTGTTTATAAAATACCCGGCCCGGACAAGTCCCATCGTTGTGTCATCTGTTATCGCATTTCAACCAAATTTGGATATCTCGTAACCTAGCCAATTGTTTATCATTAGCCCAAGACAAAGTAGGAAAATAATGTTCATGGCCAGTGTTGCAGTAGCTATGATAACGTCATGTTTTGGATTGCGACCCAAATATCGTAATTTTTTTTATGCATATTTTAGAAAGAACGCGGATTGAGAAAGGCTTGCGTTTCCGAGTCGTTTGTTGTTGGCTCAAATACATTTTAGGAAATGATAGCGACATTATTTAATGCTTCATATGCAACGACATGTTTTGAAAAATATGACGTCATGACAGGAACTTACATAGTTTGAATATGAGCTCTGTCTCATGAGAACATGCCAGAAGAACTAAAATGTGCTATTAAATACTGCATCGTAACGCATACATCAAGACGAGATGATGATGATGAGAAATGTATTCGGTGAAAGTGCACCACCGGGATGACAAATTGCGAGCGATATAGTCATAGAGACGATGGACAGGAATGCGCAAGGGTTTTGCCAGAGATGGAAGTCCAAAAGTGACGTTTTCAGATGTTGTGAATCAAAGTAAAGGTCTGGGTTGATGGATCATTGTGCGTGAACTGAGATCGGTTGAACGCACAGCCGGCACACTCCATAGTGTGATTAAAACGATTTAAATATCAGGATACATAGAGCTAGATGGATCCCGATGATGCTGAACATGGAGCAAACAAATCATTTAATGTTACCAATTGTGCTCGAGGTTTACGATATTTATGTACATATTTCTAATAGAGTGCATCTATTATAAAATATCGTGGATTGGAGCTGTCATTCCATCCTCCATATTCACCAAATCCTGCCATTTGCGATTTCCTTTTTTTAAACCCCGTACACGAAAAGCCGCTTGCAAGGGAACTCACTGCGACATGCCAGGCGCTATGTTTGAACAAAGGTAAAGTGCATGACTAGGCCGCTGTCGAAAGTACATACAGTACAACGGTACATGTAGTTACGGGGCGCCATGCAGGACAGGTTAATTACGTGTACAAAATTGAGTTTTGTAACACTAAAAATCACAAAATTCAATTCTGTGTCACAAAATTCAATTCTGTCAATTCTGTGTCACAAAATTCAATTCTGTGTCACAAAATTCAATTATGCATACGTTTCGTATACAAAATTCATTTTTGTTATTAAGGATTCAATTTTGTAAGACAGAATTGAGTTTTGTGAAGAAAATTCAGTTTTGTGGGGCAGAATTCATTTTTGTCCACAAAAATTAGTTTGCGTATGATAGTCTATGTCATCTCTACGTTGATTGGTTGAGATCGGTCTTAGTCCATTTTACTGGATGGTGGAGTACACTTGCAGGTTTAAATATTTCAATGCGAAAATATAACCCAATATATCAATATTATACTTCTTTATGGACAGTTATTTTGGTTATATTATGATCACAAATGAGTGGTCACACCATATAAGCATATATACTTTGAAGGAGAAATAAGACAAATATTCAGAATTTTCCCTCAATTATGTAAACAGGGTCAAACATAAAGTAGCCGGGACATAGCTAGACCTGAGAGCATGCCCATATATAGAGAATACCAGGCTAGTGTATGTTTATATCAAGTTTATCAGGCAAGGCTATGAAACGCGTAGGAATTCCGAGGCTTGCCGAGAAATTCCTACCGTTTCCGAGCCGAGCCTGATAAACTTGATATTAAAATACACTAGCCTGGTATTCTATTTATCAGGTAACGTTTTATCTCGAAAATGACATTAGATGACGTCGTATTCTAACAGTAGATCTAACCTTGTGAAACAAATGGTATTGGATCTGTGTCTACTAGTTGCGAAGTTACGTGTTCGCAACTATGTATCTACATGCATTATTTACAGTATACACCATCTTAGTATCCATGGTATCTACACAAATACTACAAATGGTTTCCTCAAATGGCCCAATACACACATTATGTTTATAAACACAGACAGCAGTCAGAACACAGGCCACAGCGCGTGTATTATTGAATTAACTGGGGCAGATGTACCTTGCGATACACATAAATGACGTCAGTACTCGCGGGAGCTCTACATGTACATGAATTATGTGTACAATTATAACGCAAATGAGTTTGTAAATACGAATGGGTTTGTCAACGTTTGACTGTTTGGAGATAGTTGAAGCAAAATGGCAGAATGAGAAATGAATCATCGGCAGAATGAGAAATGAATCATCGACATTGAATGTGTAGATCGGCGACCGTGACCCATTTCTCCAGTACAGTTTCTGACCAATGGTAGTCCTTCTTACATGCGTGTGCAGAATTGAATTTTGTGACACAGAATTGAATTTTGTGACACAGAATTGACAGAATTGAATTTTGTGACACAGAATTGAATTTTGCTACACAGAATTGAATTGTGTGACACAGAATTGAATTTTGTTACACAAAAGTGAATTTTGTGGCACAAAAGTGAATTTTGTGACACAGAATTGAATTTTGTGGCACAAAAATGAATTTTGTTGACAAAATTGAGCCATGTCCCACTTGGCGCCCCGTAGTAGTACCGTTGTGAATTATTTAAAAAAATAAATAATTAACTCATTGTGTGAGCACGAAATAAAATAATATGCATGTTTTATTATATACCTACCCATGAAATACATAGTTATACGAAGTAAATAAAGGTCATATTTCTCATCGATGGAATAAACAACTTCCGGTGAAAATACGACTACTTCCGCTATCTATATACATAACGCGCATCGGCAATAAAACAGCGCAAATAGGCTGCCAATACACATTCATTACCGTATACAGTCTAAAAAACTGCTAATTTCCATGGAGCAGTATATAATAAATAGAATATTCATATTTTTGCAACGAATATGACATATATGTTCATCTCGTCGTGTGAAATGTCCATATTTCACTTGTGCCTAATGCCACTCTTGAAATATGGACATTTCACACCACTCGATGAACATATATGTCATATTAGTTGCACAAATATGAATATCCTCTATCTCCTTCTATTGAGCAATAAGGAGCATAACAGTTACACAACATCATTTTGACGTTCGGCCGCATATCGCGTGATGACGTTGCATTGGTAACGACAACCATGTCCATGCTATATTTATTATGAGTTCTGAATATGAAATTAATGCAGCATTTATCAATCATCATGTATGCAAATTTTCAGACAGTTAACCCAACAAACATGGATTTTACAGAACTTTTCCGGATCTTTTATTATCACCAATCGTGTATGGCAGAACTAATGTTGCAGAACGTATGGCTGTAAGTACAATACATGTAAAAATAAAAGACAGAGTGATGGTTATTCAACCAACTCTGGAACTCGAAAAACTCTTACAAACAATATATCCGCGATTATCGGGGGCTGGACATGTCATGTCCTGGCAGTTTCAAGTTTAGCCACACGAGTGACTATGCAAATGTCTGTAGCTATCGTGCTTGCACATTTTCTAAAATTATCCTGAGGTATCATAACCAAAACTGTTAAATGTTAATACATAATTAGAAGTTGCAGGGTAGGCATATGGAGTGCCGGGTCCCCCTCCCCTCATATAAATCCGCCAATGGCGGAAGCTCATTTTAAATATGGGTGACGAATGACTTTCATATGCGAGAATGAAGTTGCATTATTGTAATTACACCAATTGGCATTCAGGGATGAACTATGTTCCCCGAGGGCACTTGTCCTCGAATCCACAATCCTCAATCCACACCCTTCGTCGCCAGGTCATATGATTGTGTCCACACATATTGTTCACACTAGTTACGCCATTTAACATCGTAAGCTAATAGTTGCACACATATTGATTAAACAAATCAAATAATATGTTCATCTTCCATCTGGCAAGTGTTACTAATCAAATATATAACAAATTCACACCGTGAACAGGGAAGAATCTTTACGAGGGTCAGTCAACCTAAGTGAGAAATATGTAATAGTTAATTAATTAGTTAAACAATTGCGACTATGTAACTAGTTTATCTAGCTATAATGATCGCTAGGCAGCTAATTCCAATGGTCGCATTGTATGTGGTTTCTCGGCAACTATCGACAGCATTATGTACAAGCTCAATGGACTGGACCTGGTGCCGTTTGTAATATTGCTATAATCCCGTCGGTCGGGTATTTTTTTTCTATTCCAATATTATATCTTACGTATGTAATGGAACGGCTGCAAATGTAGTATTTGTTTGTAGACATTGCACGTGTACATCTGCAGTAGGCGGCTTATAACATTAATTTGTGACAAAACACGACGTCGAGCAGATTTGATAGCGTGATACCTTATATTTGTCGCCATGTGTCTTTCTTGAGGATCACACTGCATTCGCCGGATATACATTATTATGCAGTCAATTGATAAACTGATGATTTGATACTAAATTTCGTGCGACAAGCAAGTTTATAACCATCAAATTACCAATTAATGTCAAGACTTTTCGAAAAATCCACCGACCTCACAGTGAATTATGTATTGCTTACACACAAACTATCAAGAACCTGCATTAAAATCACTGATTCTGAATTTATTAGAGAAATTTTGATTTGTATCGCCAAATTCTATACAAACAAGGGATATATATGACATAATAGCTGCATTTCTACCTCCGTTTATGATAAAATGAGTGGCATCAGGTTTACTAAATGGCATATCATTTGCCAAGTACTGGCTAAAATTGTTCGAAAGTCTCAATTTACCAAGATTATAGATGGCACGATCGGTTGGCATACAGTAGGTTGTTCATATTTAAGATTATTTAGCAACCAAAGTGCAGCGTAAGCGATGCTATCGCTGAGATGTGGCCAATTAAATTATGCGTTCACAATTTTAAATGCATAAGGACAAACAACGAAACAGTGAAAATGCCAAAGAACGATAGTTAGGTGACAATGTACAGCGCCTCAAACATGGCTAAGTTATTTATGGTGCGAGTAACTCGTGTTGTATCCTTAGTATAATATTTTTGCGCGACACCATGGCCATAACGTCAAACATGGTTACTCGTTCAATAACGTCATAAGTACGTGACGTCACGCCATGACGTCATAATATGTGCACTGACGTACAAGTCATCACGGAACATATTGGTGAAAGTTCCAATAATTGATCACTTTCCGTTTTCTACTCCCACTCAATTTAACTTGCACACATAAACGTAAATGTGATGGCAAAATGTGAATTTTTACAGCGACGTTCGACAATTTGAATAGTCATTTTTTCCGACGTCGTTTGTCGCTTTTCACGACATTGTCATTAAGCCCGGTTTATATGTGACCAGTTTGGTGGTTCAATACATGTAGCAATAAAGTGACATTTCGCAACAATACCATAATTTGATATTTTAAGTCCCATCTTAGTTATGAATCATGAGACAATTTAAAGTTAATATGTTGCTTAGTTTTGAAGATATATATACTTTTATGCAAGTTGGTATGACTGGGCAAGCAGACGAAGTCAGTTTTAGATGTTACGTTCTTAAACAGATGTCACATACCATAATCAATTCTCCAATCACATTTGATATATTGCTCTGTAATTTGGAGCACTTATAGCCAATAGCTACCTCATACACCATGCCAAATATGAATACGTTGCCATCACTATAACGCATTATTTATCCCGTCAACACAGTGTGTATGTGCCGTGAAACACGGTGCCGTGAAACATTTTTGATATCCTGTCAATACGACCTACTCACTGCGTATGATGAATATGTGCGCTTCGATTCTCCGATTTTAAGGATGTGGTTGGGTTTATTTTTGGCAGTTTAAAGCTATTTGTAGTGTTAACGGGATAATATAGATAGTAGGTTTACCGTTAGTGCCGTGAATGGGGAAAAATATCTGGCACGGCAATATCCTAAGGCAAAGCCTTGCCAGATATTTTTCCCATTCACGGCACTAAGCTACTATTCTCTTTATCAGCAAATGCAGATTGCTTACTATTGCGGATTTTAGCATACAATATACAACTTTGACGTCAAGACGTAACGTCATCAAAACCCGATAATTATTTTGTATATGCATGCAGTTGTTTAATTAAGGGGTCTTTAAGGCAGTCATAACATACACAAACTATACAAAAAAGAATGGAGATTTAGAAAATGCAAAAACTAAAAATCTGTAATTTTCTCCCAACTGGTCTCTTGATGGGTCACATATTATACATCATTTGAGACACAATGCCTTTAAAACCATCAAAGTGAAGTAAACAATGATGAACTAGATTGGTCAGTAAGTGAGGCTTATGGAATGCCCCCCGCATGTGCTCAGGTACCCCTAAATATGTTAAAACAAATCCAAGTGTGTGGGCTTGTAACCTTGACTCTGGGCTTAGCTGGGGCGGCACAAACATGAATTTGTCACAGGGTGGTAGAGAGCAATGTGTGTGTGAAATGTGAAGCAGATCCGAGCAAGGAAATAGAAGTTATAATCGATTTATGTGATGTTAAGTTTTGTAAAGAGACTAAGTATGTGACCTTGACCTCGAGATCAGCGGGGATTTATCACAGCATAATAGTAGAGCATTAGAGAAATGCATGCATGAAATATTAAGAATTTTCAATGAAATAAATAGAAGTTGTAACACATTTCTCTGATGTTAAGTTTTGTAAAGAGACTAAGTATGTGATGTTGACCTTGGGATAAGAGGGGGTTGGACGGTCATAGATTTGACACAGCATGATAGTACAACCTTAGAGGAATGCACAAGTGAAATATTAAGAATTTTCAAAGAAGGAAATAGAACTTATAACTTATTTCTCTGATGTTAAGTTTTGTAGAGACCAAGTATTTGACATGCACCTTGGGATCAGCTGGGGCTGGACGGTCGTGGATTTGGCGCAGCATGGTAGTAGAGCCTTACAAGAATGCATGTGTGAAATATTAAGCATTTTAAATGAAAGAAGTAGAAGTTATAACATATTTCTCTGATGTTAAGTTCTGTAAAGAGACAAAATATCTGACCTTCACCTTGGGATCAGCGGGGGTTGGACGGTCGAGGATTTGGCACAGCATGGTATTAGAGCCTTACAGGAATGCATGTGTGAAATATTAAGCATTTCAGACGAAGGAAATAGACGTTATAACATATTTCTCTGATGTTAAGTTTTGTAAAGAAACTAAGTATTTGACCTTGACCTTGGGATCAGCGGGGGGGGGGGGGGGGGTGCGGGTGGACGTTCGTGGACCTCATGGTAGTAGAGCCTTACAGGAATGCATGTGTGAAATATGAAGCATTTTAGATGAACGAAATAGTTATAACAATATTTCTCTGATGTTAATTTTAGTGACGGACGGACGCACAGACGCACAGACGCACACACGGTTGGACAGACGGACAAACCTGACTGCAGTATACCCGCCCCCACTCGTTGCGGTGGTATAATGAAGACCATGGTACACTACAGAAAGTTAAATTGACCTGTAGTCGATTTCACCAAAATTGCTAAGCATACTTATCTAGTGAAGTGTACTTTGAGGGAGTAATTATTTATTTTCCCGAAATGCATTATTTCATACAGAACTAACGACTGTATATCATATTTGATATTTTGAAGTATGCAGAATTATTATACTGAATTTATTACATTATCACAGCCAAAGTGTGATAATGTAATAAATTCAATACCATAACAAGAGTTGTCAGAAGACAACGAAGCTCGCCTGTTGGCAGCCTTCACTCAAACTTGGCACAGTTGCATACAAAACATGAATATTATATAACTTGACCTTGGGTTAAGGGGGGTGCGGTGGACCTTGACATTGGGGTCAGTGGTGCAAGGTGGGTTGTGGGTTTGCTATAGCATAATATAGTATATTAAGATGAATGCATGTATGCAATATCAGTGTGCACCCTGAAAACAGAAGTAAAACCAAATTTAACTCAACGTTAAGTTTATGAACGCACTAAGTTGGTGATTTTCTACAGCATGATAGCTATTCATATGAGGAATGCATGTATTAATGTGCTAAGTTTGTGACTTCGACTTTGAGGAAAGGGGCGGGGTGGGGCGGGGGGTGGGTCATGGATTTGCTGTAGCATAATAGAGGATCATCAGATGAATGCATGTATGAAATACCAAAGCGTTCCCTGTAAAGAAACAGAAGTTACACAACATTTACCCCAACGTTAAGTTTATGAATGTGCCAGGTTTGTGACCTTGACCTTGGGGTAAGGGTTGGGTGGTGGGTTGTGGATTTCCTACATCATGATAGAGGGTCATCTGAGGAATGCATGTATGCAATATCAAGGCGTTTCCATGAAAGGAAACTATGTTATAAGACAATTACCCCAACGTTAAGTTTATGAATGTGCTAAGGATGTAACCTTAACCTTGGGGTAAGGGATGAGCGATGGGTCATGGATTTGCGATAGCACGATAGGGTATAATCAGATGAATGCATGTATGAAATACAAGTCGTTTCCGTGAAAGGAAACAGATGCTATAAGACATTTACCCCAACGTTAAGCTTATGAATGTGCTAAGTTTGTGACCTTGACCTTGGGGTAAGGGGTGGGTCATGGATTTGCTATACCATAATATGGTATCATCAGATGAATGCATGTATGAAATATCAAGGCGTTCCCTGTAAAGAAACAGAAGTTATAAAAATACATTTACTCCAATGTTAAGTTTATGAACATGATAAGTTTGTGACCTTGACCTTGGGGAAAGGGGTGGGAGGTGGGTCATGGATTTGCTATAGTACGATAAGAGTATTATCAGATGAATGCATGTATGACATATGAAGGTATTCCCTGTAAATAAACAGAAGTTACACAACATTTACCCCAACGTTAAGTTGCTAGGGTGGTGAGTCGCGGATTTGCTACACCATGATAGAGCGTCATCTGTGGAATGCATGCATGAAATATTAAGGGGTTCCATGATAGAAAACAGATGTTATAAGACATTTACCCCAACGTTAAGTCTATGAATGTGTTAAGTTTGTGACCTTGACCTTGGGGAAATGGGTTGGAGGTGGGTCATGGATTTGCTATAGTACGATAGAGTATCATCAGATGAATGCATGTATGAAGGTATTCCCTGTAAATAAACAGTTTCACAACATTTACCCCAACGTTAAGTTTATGAATGTGCTAGGTCTGTGACCTTGACCTTGGGGTAAGGGTTGGGTGGTGGGTCATGGATTTGCTACAGCATGATAGAGGGTCATCTGAGGAATGCATGAATGAAATATTAAGGCGTTCCATGAAGAAAACAGATGTTATAAGACATTTACCCAACGTTAAGTTTATGAATGTGCTAAGTTTGTGACGTTGACCTTGGGTAAGGGTTGGGTGGTGGGTCATGAATTTGCTACAGCATGATACAGGGTTTATCTGCGGAATGCAGTATGAAATAACAAGGTGTTGCATGAAAGGAATCAGAAGTTATAAGACATTTACCCCAACGTTAAGTTTGTGAATGTGCTAAGTTTGTGACCTTGACCCTGGGGTAAGGGTTTGGGCGGTGGGGTCATGGATTTGCTATAGCATGATAGAGGGTCATCTGAGGAATGCATGTATGAAATAACAAGGTGTTGCATGAAAGGAATCAGAAGTTATAAGACATTTACCCCAACGTTAAGTTTGTGAATGTGCTAAGTTTGTGACCTTGACCTTGGGGTAAGGGTTGGATGGTGGGGCATGGATTTGCTACATCATGATAGAGGGTCATCTGAGGAATGCATGTATGAAATAACAAAGTGTTCCATGAAACGAAACAGAAGATATAAGACATTTACCCCAACGTTAAGCTTGTGGCCGACGCCGACGCCGCCGACGCCGCCGACGCCGCGGGTATGCCATGACTCTTTCTGAATTGAAAATGTCTCCCTCAAACTGTACTTAGCATGATAAGTATACTTTGCAATTTTGGTGAAATAGGCTACTTGGTTCTTATTTGTGGCTGCGACTGGAGAAATGTTGCCCCAGATCCGCCTATGCATCCGCACTGTCTGATCAGGATCTGCTATGATCACGATTCCACCAATGTAACAGCTGTCATATTTCTAACAAGGATTATAGTTTGCCCTACTTTCGAAGACAATCGCTGGCCAGTATCGAGCTACACTTATTTCACATAACCCCAATAAGTTACATATTACCAGATTTAATCAGTAATTGTTCAACAGGAAATGGAAAATCACTACTTGGATGGAAGATGCATAGTTAAATTTGGCTGAACTATAAATATGTTATTGTTTACATATTGAACCTTTAAGGAACTAAATGCTGCGGTCGCTAGCGCTCCCTCACATTTAATTCCTTAAAGATCCAATATGAGAACAATTACTTATACATATTGATCGTTATCAGGCCATAGGAGCGTGCTATTTGAGCAGGAGCTAAACTACTAAAAAAGCTAGACATTGTGTTTGTAAAACATGAATATGCCACCGTCGCATACTTCACTGTAAACTAGAAAATGCGTTCATAGAACACAGATGCCCCACTTATCGCTTTGATAGTAAACGAGGTAAAAATGGCGAGATAATACATGGCTCAGTGTGAAAGCAAAAATAGAAATTCACTTTGTGCATCTACACACATAGCAACAAAGCCTCCAGCTATTACGGTTTAGAAGTATTAAAAGTCCAAGCCAAAATTGGGAAATTCTCAGTCAAAAAGGAAGAAGATAATCTAATAATAAAAACAAGAAACGAGGCAAAGCCACGAAGGCCAGGTTTTTTCCAAGCATGGACACTTGGATAACATAATTATACCCATTTTTGGTAGACTAGATGGCCGTGGCCTGCATGTCGCGCCTTGGGGCGAGGCATGGACACTAAAAAATAGATACAGTAGATGGAAAAAGTTTAACGAAAAAACTTTAACCGGACACACGGACGTACGGACGGACGGACGTATGCCAAAATGCCGACGATATCGCGCTTTCCGCAAGCGGGTGCGACAATGATGATAAACACCCATGTGAAGTATCAAGGTAATGGGTGAAGCAGTTGCAGAGATATAGTACACGAAAAAACTTTAACAAATAAATTCAAAGTAATTTGACCTTGACATTGCGCACAGGGGCCGCACGGTTAGCATTATTTCATACAGAACTAACGACTGTATATCATATTTGATATTTTGAAGTATGCAGAATTATTATACTGAATTTATTACATTATCACAGCCAAAGTGTGATAATGTAATAAATTCAATTCAATAACAAGAGTTGTCAGAAGACAACGAAGCTCGCCTGTTGGCAGCCTTCACTCAAACTTGGCACAGTTGCATAAAAAACATGAATATTATATAACTTGACCTTGGGTTAAGGGGGGTGCGGTGGACCTTGACATTGGGGTCAGTGGTGCAAGGTGGGTTGTGGGTTTGCTATAGCATAATATAGTATATTAAGATGAATGCATGTATGCAATATCAGTGTGCACCCTGAAAACAGAAGTAAAACCAAATTTAACTCAACGTTAAGTTTATGAACGCACTAAGTTGGTGATTTTCTACAGCATGATAGCTATTCATATGAGGAATGCATGTATTAATGTGCTAAGTTTGTGACTTCGACTTTGAGGAAAGGGGCGGGGTGGGGGGGTGGGTCATGGATTTGCTGTAGCATAATAGAGGATCATCAGATGAATGCATATATGAAATACCAAAGCGTTCCCTGTAAAGAAACAGAAGTTACACAACATTTACCCCAACGTTAAGTTTTTGAATGTGCCAGGTTTGTGACCTTGACCTTGGGGTAAGGGTTGGGTGGTGGGTTGTGGATTTCCTACATCATGATAGAGGGTCATCTGAGGAATGCATGTATGCAATATCAAGGCGTTCCATGAAAGGAAACATATGTTATAAGACAATTACCCCAACGTTAAGTTTATGAATGTGCTAAGGATGTAACCTTAACCTTGGGGTAAGGGATGAGCGGTGGGTCATGGATTTGCGATAGCACGATAGGGTATAATCAGATGAATGCATGTATGAAATATCAAGGCGTTCCGTGAAAGGAAACAGATGCTATAAGACATTTACCCCAACGTTAAGCTTATGAATGTGCTAAGTTTGTGACCTTGACCTTGGGGTAAGGGGTGGGTCATGGATTTGCTATACCATAATATAGTATCATCAGATGAATGCATGTATGAAATATCAAGGCGTTCCCTGTAAAGAAACAGAAGTTATAAAAATACATTTACCCCAATGTTAAGTTTATGAACATGATAAGTTTGTGACCTTGACCTTGGGGAAAGGGGTGGGGTGGGAGGTGGGTCATGGATTTGCTATAGTACGATAAGAGTATTATCAGATGAATGCATGTATGACATATGAAGGTATTCCCTGTAAATAAACAGAAAGTTACACAACATTTACCCCAACGTTAAGTTGCTAGGGTGGTGAGTCGCGGATTTGCTACACCATGATAGAGCGTCATCTGTGGAATGCATGCATGAAATATTAAGGGGTTCCATGATAGAAAACAGATGTTATAAGACATTTACCCCAACGTTAAGTCTATGAATGTGTTAAGTTTGTGACCTTGACCTTGGGGAAATGGGTTGGAGGTGGGTCATGGATTTGCTATAGTACGATAGAGTATCATCAGATGAATGCATGTATGAAGGTATTCCCTGTAAATAAACAGTTACACAACATTTACCCCAACGTTAAGTTTATGAATGTGCTAGGTCTGTGACCTTGACCTTGGGGTAAGGGTTGGGTGGTGGGTCATGGATTTGCTACAGCATGATAGAGGGTCATCTGAGGAATGCATGAATGAAATATTAAGGCGTTCCATGAAAGAAAACAGATGTTATAAGACATTTACCCCAACGTTAAGTTTATGAATGTGCTAAGTTTGTGACGTTGACCTTGGGGTAAGGGTTGGGTGGTGGGTCATGAATTTGCTACAGCATGATACAGGGTTATCTGCGGAATGCATGTATGAAATAACAAGGTGTTGCATGAAAGGAATCAGAAGTTATAAGACATTTACCCCAACGTTAAGTTTGTGAATGTGCTAAGTTTGTGACCTTGACCCTGGGGTAAGGGTTGGGCGGTGGGTCATGGATTTGCTATAGCATGATAGAGGGTCATCTGAGGAATGCATGTATGAAATAACAAGGTGTTGCATGAAAGGAATCAGAAGTTATAAGACATTTACCCCAACGTTAAGTTTGTGAATGTGCTAAGTTTGTGACCTTGACCTTGGGGTAAGGGTTGGATGGTGGGGCATGGATTTGCTACATCATGATAGAGGGTCATCTGAGGAATGCATGTATGAAATAACAAAGTGTTCCATGAAACGAAACAGAAGATATAAGACATTTACCCCAACGTTAAGCTTGTGGCCGACGCCGACGCCGCCGACGCCGCCGACGCCGCGGGTATGCCATGAGCTCTTCTGAATTGAAAATGTCTCCCTCAAACTGTACTTAGCATGATAAGTATACTTTGCAATTTTGGTGAAATAGGCTACTTGGTTCTCATTTGTGGCTGCGACTGGAGAAATGTTGCCCCAGATCCGCCTATGCATCCGCACTGTATGATCAGGATCTGCTATGATCACGATTCCACCAATGTAACAGCTGTCATATTTCTAACAAGGATTATAGTTTGCCCTACTTTCGAAGACAATCGCTGGCCAGTATCGAGCTACACTTATTTCACATAACCCCAATAAGTTACATATTACCAGATTTAATCAGTAATTGTTCAACAGGAAATGGAAAATCACTACTTGGATGGAAGATGCATAGTTAAATTTGGCTGAACTATAAATATGTTATTGTTTACATATTGAACCTTTAAGGAACTAAATGCTGCGGTCGCTAGCGCTCCCTCACATTTAATTCCTTAAAGATCCAATATGAGAACAATTACTTATACATATTGATCGTTATCATGCCATAGGAGCGTGCTATTTGAGCAGGAGCTAAACTACTAAAAAAGCTAGACATTGTGTTTGTAAAACATGAATATGCACCCGTCGCATACTTCACTGTAAACTAGAAAATGCGTTCATATAACACAGATGCCCCACTTATCGCTTTGATAGTAAACGAGGTAAAAATGGCGAGATAATACATGGCTCAGTGTCAAAGCAAAAATAGAAATTCACTTTGTGCATCTACACACATAGCAACAAAGCCTCCAGCTATTACGGTTTAGAAGTATTAAAAGTCCAAGCCAAAATTGGGAAATTCTCAGTCAAAAAGGAAGAAGATAATCTAATAATAAAAACAAGAAACGAGGCAAAGCCACGAAGGCCAGGTTTTTTCCAAGCATGGACACTTGGATAACATAATTATACCCATTTTTTGTAGACTAGATGGCCGTGGCCTGCATGTCGCGCCTTGGGGCGAGGCATGGACACTAAAAAATAGATATAGTAGATGGAAAAAGTTTAACAAAAAAACTTTAACCGGACACACGGACGTACGGACGTACGGACGGACGGACGTATGCCAAAATGCCGACGATATCGCGCTTTCCGCAAGCGGGTGCGACAATGATGATAAACACCCATGTGAAGTATCAAGGTAATGGGTGAAGCAGTTGCAGAGATATAGTACACGAAAAAACTTTAGCAAATAAATTCAAAGTAATTTGACCTTGACATTGCGCACAGGGGCCGCACGGTTGGGGGTTAGAATGAAAATATGGACGATGATAAACACCCATGTGAGGTTTCAAGGTAATGGGCGAAGCAGTTGCAGAGATATAGTATAACGAAAAAGTTTTAACCAAATAATTTAACCAGACGTTCGTTAAAAAGTTAACGTTGAAAATGGCCAAGTCAATTACGTAGAAACAATAGGTGAAGGTAAAAAAATGGTCACATGTTGGATAGTTGTAATGTGGTAGGCACCCCTTGGTTATGAAGCTGTGAAAGTTTGGTGGTCCTAGGTGGTACAGTACCAAAGAAATGGACTTAAACACAAAAACTTAATATTGTAAACGCGAAAATTTAACGTTGAAAATGGCTAAGTCGACTGCGCGGAAAAAATGGGTCAAGTTAAAAAAAAAGTAACATGTTGGATAGTGATATGTGGTGGGCACCCCTTGATTATGAAGCTGTGAAAGTTTGGTGGTCCTAGGTGGTACAATACCAAAGAAATGGACTTAAACACGAAAACTTAACATGAAAACGCGAAAACTTAACATTGAAAATGGCTAAGTCGACTGCGCGGAAAAAATGGGTCAAGTTAGTAACATGTTGGATAGTGATATGTGGTGGGCACCCCTTGATTATGAAGCTGTGAAAGTTTGGTGGTCCTAGGTGGTACAGTAACAAAGAAATGGACTCAAACACGAAAACTTAACATTGATTGTGGACGCCGCCCGCCCGACCGCCCGCCCGGCTTTCGCCAATCCAATAGCCTGGAATTTTTTTCAAAAAACCTGGCTAACTAGAAATGTGGCCTGTCGGCACACGAATACCCCC
Source organism: Conchocele bisecta (assembly GCA_029237695.1). Taxonomy (NCBI): domain Eukaryota; kingdom Metazoa; phylum Mollusca; class Bivalvia; order Lucinida; family Thyasiridae; genus Conchocele; species Conchocele bisecta. Next base: position 46,876,100 of record CM055267.1, read on the forward strand.
GTTGGCAGCCAAAGAAAACGAGGTATTTTTGAAAACACAGAGGGCCAGAGAAGCATGGATCTGTTGTCACAGCATTATAGCAGACCTTCAGAGCAATGGGGTTGTGAAATATCAAGCAGATCCACGTAAGGAAACAGACATTATAAGACACTTACCCGCGTTTCGAACACACCAAGTATGTGACATTGACACTGGGCTTAGCGGGGTGGGACGATATTGGATTTTTCACATGGTGGTAGAGGACCATTAGAGAAATGCGTGTGTGAAATATCAACCAGATCCATGCAAGGAAACAGACAATATAAGACATTTACCAGAGCGTTAAGGTTTCGAACGCACCAAGTCTGTGACCTTGACACTGGGCTTAGCGGGGGTGGGATGAATGTGGATTTGTCACAGGGCGGTGGATGACCATTGGAGCAATGCGTGTGTGAAATGTGAAGCAGATCCGAAGAAGGAAACAGAAATTATAAGCCTTTTACCCGAGCGTTAAGGTTTCGAACGCACCAAGTCTGTGCCATTGACACTGGGCTTATCGGGGGCGGGATGAATGTGGATTTGTGAGAGGGTGGTAGAGGACCATTGGAGCAATGTGTGTGTGAAATGTGAAGCAGATCCGAGCAAGGAAACAGAAATTATAAGCCATTTACCCGAGCGTTAAGGTTTAGAACGCACCAAGTCTGTGACCTTGACCCTGGGCTTAGCGGGGGTGGGACGAATGTGGATTTGTCACAGGGTGGCAGAGGACCATTGGAGCAATGCATGTGAATCAGATCCGAGCAAGGAAACAGAAATTATGAGCCATTTACCTTAGAGTTAAGGTTTTGAACGCTTTTGAAGACCCTGGCCCTGGTTTTGAAGACCCTGGGCTTAGTGGGGGCAGGACGAATGTGGATTTGTCACATGGCGGTAGAGGAGGACCATATGAGCAATGCGTGTGTGAAATGTGAAGCAGATCCGAGCAAGCAAACACAAATTATAAGCCATTTACTCAAGCGTTAAGGTTTCGGGACGTACGTACGTACGTACGTTACGTACGTACGTACGGACGCCGGTAACACTGTATGCCCCCTCACCATTCGGTGGCGGGGGCATAATAAACTTTTTGCATCTACTCATCATAAGAGAGCTACCAAGTTTCACGTCTGTAGCTATTACAGTTTAAATGTATTACGAGTTACAAGGCAAAATTGGAAAATTCTAAGTCGAAAAGGGGGAGATAATCTATTACCCGGGGGTCAAATCAAATATCGAAATAAACTTTGTGCATTGACTCATCATAAGGAAGCTATATGTACATACCAGGTTTCATGTCTGTAGCTATTACGGTTTAAAAGTTGTACAAATTACAAGGCAAAATTGCCAAATTCTAAGTCGAAAAGAGGAAGATAATCCATTACTCGGGGTGGAATCAAAAATCAAAATAAACTTTGTGCATCTACTCGTCATAAGGAAGGAACATACCAAGTTTTAGGTCTGTAGCTAGTATAGTTTAAACGTTTTACGAGTTACAAGGCAATATTTGGAAATATAAATTCGAAAAGGGGAAGATAATCCATGACCCGGGGGTTGAATAAAAAACTAAAAATAAACTTTGTGCATTAACTCATCATAAGGAAGCTACATACCAAGTTTCAGGTCTGTAGTTATTCCGGTTTAAATGTTTTACGAGTTACAAGGCAACATTGGGAAATTCTAAGTCGAAAAGGTGGAGATAATCCATTACCCGGGGGGTTCGAATCAAAAATCAAAATAAACTTTGAGCATTGACTCATCATAAGGAAGCTACATACCAGGTTTCGTGTCTGTAGCTATTACGGTTTAAAAGTTGCACGAGTTACAAGACAAAATTACCAAATTCTAAGTCGAAAAGGGGAAGATAATCCATGACCTGGATGTTGAATAAAAAAATTAAAATAAACTCTGCACATCTACTCATCATAAGCAAGCTATATGCCAAGTTTCAGGCCTGTAGCTATTACGGTTTAAAAGTTTTACAAGTTAAAGTCCAAAATTTAAAAAATTTAAGTCGCTTTATCTGGAATTATTATATCAGTGAACTACCTTCGGCAAGGGAGATAATCAATATACACCACTACCACGGGAACTATTTTCAGGCGAGCCAAGCACTAATTATAGCCATTGGTCATGGTTGGATTTTGTTTTGTTATTAGTTCACATAGTTAACCTATCTCCTGTGATATATAATAATACCTTACTTGTTTATGTTAAAAACATGTAGTCTCAATAGCGTATTGCTGTAACGGTATTGTTGTAGAAAGAGCAACTAATTTAATAATTATTACGTTCAAAATGTTTGCACGAAGACTGATTAGACTTATATAAATGTACAAACATTATCATCGTAAACTGCCCAGTAGTCGTGAGGTTAAGGTTGCCGGCTTTTGTGATTAACTATCGATTCCCAAAAGGGTCGGAGGTTCAAAACCTCGACTTGGTATATATTTTTTTCCAATTATTTTTTTGTGATTTTGACAATTTTATGATTTTATTCAAAATAGCTATAAACAGCTAGAAACTGTCGGGTGTATCTTAGTATCGGAATTAACATCTCGTAGCCGATATTAAAATATATAATACTATATAAATCAGAGCAGATTAGTACGTTAAATCGCTATTGACGACAAATGAGTTTACGCGTATCCAACAATATAAATCAGATATAAATCAGATTTTTATGATTTTCGAATTTTTTACAGAGAAATTCATTACCGTTTCCAATTATTGTTGGGGTATATTATCATGATTAGCACACTGTGTCGCTAAACGGATACGGCTACTTAGGGTATGGGATCACGTGGTCTAACAATTGTTTACACTGGATTAATGGTGGCGGTGAATGAGATTTTGGGTAAATCTTACTTTTCATCAATACCTTGTTCCAGCCGTTATCACTACTTTAGCCGAATTACTTATGTAGGTAGGCTGAACATTATGCAGAGAAATTTGATCTGACTGACTGACTGACTGACTGATATTTTGGTGAAGACAAAATAATTGATACATGCAATTCTTAGTAAAACTAGAGAATTTTTAGAAATATTTACAGTAAACCGTAATGTTAAAATTGAAATTGGTCAATCTCTAGAAAGATGCAACAAATGAGAAGGTAAAGTCTGAATTGCAAGAATATAATATAATACAGAATAACATATTTATTATAATAGTATGCCGCTCTCTAATACTAGCCCCTCTCCCATATTTGCATTTGAAACATGTTCTTTTCACATACAAAAGCCATTACAAACATCTTGATCCTATTTTCCACGTTTTGATCCCCACACAAAGTGCATAGCCCCGGGGGCGTTTACTAGAAGAAATACAATACATATACGGTGCTGTTTGGTAATTTCGCGCAGCTAATATAGGGCTAACTGTATTGTAATTTTCAAATTTGCGGTGTATATCAGAAAATGATAGGTCAGAAAATCCGTTTAATGGCGACGCGCTAGCGGAGCCATTAAACATGTTTTGTATGGAAGGTAATATCCGCCATAATTATATTAGGCTTGATGCTTGCTTGCTGATGATATTCTATGTTCTACCCGTCTTATTACAATTCTATATGGATTGATGCTTGCTGACTGGTGCCATTACAACTTACTTTCATGTTATTTTATTCGTCATTCGTGTTTGTGACATTTGAAATCTTCTTGGTTATAGTCTAAATTGCATGTGCATTTGGCTTGATGCTTTATTCATTCGCACTATTTCAATGCGTTTGTGTTGTTTACATTCGAATTAGCTTGATGATTCATTCTTAGTGACATCCGGAGTTCCATTATTGATTATTGCGTCGCTGTTTTGCCATTCGTTTTGCTACCTCGCTAAGCCACGCCCCTTGACAACAACAATTGCAACAGTAATTTGGGAACAACCATTATGACGCCAGGTGCACTGCTAAAACTTAAAATTATTGAATATGCTGGTACCCGTCCTACAATGCGTGCGTTGCTCTCTAAATTGGTTCCATGTTGTGGAACCAACCTCGTCATATCTCCCAATATTGTTTACATTATTTGGCGACGGAAACTCTGTGTACACCACGTGAGCAACAGGCTCAGTGTTTTCTTTTAAATGCTTCAAATATGCTGAAAACTGGTGTTAAAAACACCCCTTTTCTAACCTTAAACCTAGAGTGTACATGCCAGGTTATAATATAGGGAGACATGTTTTTCTTTATTCTTTCAATCTGACATTTTTCTGGCAAAATTATTACCATTTCCAGACGTACTAATTGACATTATTATACTTTTTATATCAAACGCGAAATGCCAGTTTGATATCAGGGGCGATAACCGGGGTGCCTTAAAATGATAACGGGAGCAACTATTTATTCCATTTATTTATTTTTTGATGTGCAATATCATACTTTACGATATGTCGATAAAAATATTTATTCAGCATTTAGTTGATATAAATAATTTAAAAATACTGCATCATTTGCATATGGAACTAGCTTGATACCACCGCGAGTCTATGAGTATATTACATATTACTAAATAATTATACCTGTGTAGCTGGCACTCGTAATTTTTAAAAGTGGTGGACTAGTTGTAATTATACACTTATTTAAGTTCCATAAAGAAAAGTTTTTACCTACTAGATGGGACCCCAGCTTCAACAATAATATCTATATTTTAATTAGTCAAGATCCAGAGCAGAATGGGTACAGGTTATTGGAAATTAGGTCCCACAACATCCATAAGAAAAATGAACGTAGCAGAGAATAGCAAAATGTGTGGTAACGGGTTAGTGATTTAGGGAAAAGCAATGGTAGTGACCCACCTTAGTCTGATCCCGGACGGTTATTGGTTTGCATCGGTAACGGGCCAGTTTTAATTGACAGCCCACCTGTGTAAGTTATCATATGTGTAACTTGCTATAAAAATGTGATTGCTTTCAATTACGTACATATGTAATTTAATTATGAGGATACATGTATGTATAAAACACATTAGTAAGTCAAACACCATACATACATATGCAATTTAGTTAATATAGGTTAGAGAATAAGAAATGGTGCGAAATCGTGAAGACGGTAAAAGTAGTCCGGTATGAACAAAATCGTGCGGGTGTTTTGAGGTCACTGACACAGTTTGCTTGCAAATTTTGATCCATTACTACCCAGTTTCACTTCAGGAACATGTTGGTCATGTGATGTAAACAGAGTTTCCGTGGCCAAAAACAAATTTAAACAATATTCGGGGACATGACGAGGTTGGATCTTTCTGTCTTAGGAGTAAGTGAAGCAATTGTTTAATTCATGCAGAACCAGTACAGACCGGCTGCAGGTCATGTACAAGTAGGTCCCACAACATTCATACGAATAGTGAAAGTAGGAGAGACTGACCTTATTGGATGTGATTCGGTTAAAGTGTATAGTAAAACTAGTTCATGTCTTCTAACCTATACTGTGATCATTTGTAGGTGAAATATTACATCAACACCGGCATTGGAGGTGTGCCTCAAACAGCCAATCACATCTCGTACTATTATTTATTAGTCGGAGGATTCATAACATTGACAGCAGTGCCATCTGACGTCATAATGAGGCACTACTAACCTATATATTGCTTGCATCATTATGCATGTGGCTTGATGCTTTCTGCTTGCGGGTTTCCACTTTCGGACTCTGGCTTGATGCTTACTTCCTGCGGCTTTGTCCTTACTGCTTTCGGCCTTATTCAAAGTGCTAAGTGCTTGTTCTTACTTTCTATTGCAAATGCTTAGTGCAATAAAACAGGGACACGAATAAGGCCGTATCAATAATTGTAATGTAAATAAGACGAATGAACAAAGCAATCTGCAGCATGGACATGTAAGAAAGACAAATACAACAAGCAGATTTCAAATGTAATAAATACTAATGACGAATGAAATAACATGAATATAAGTTGTAATGTCATCAGCACGCAAGCATCAAGTCACATACAATTATGGCGGATATTGTGGTACGAGCAGGCAATTACCTGCCTGAAGCCTACATACATTATCTGACTGATTCCCTAGTGCTTGCCGGGACAGCCCGCGACCGTACAAATAGCCGCACAATATCCGGGCATGTCACTTAGAGTCACCGCCATTACTGAAGACAGTCGAACAGACCAACCTCGTTGAAGATACGTACCTTCCACTTGGAACCGCTGTCCTACGGAGCCATCCGATCTACAGCACCTTGCTAGGTATCTAAGACAGGTAAGCGTCTACAATATACCTTCCATATTTTTTGCGACCTCATTTTCTGATATACGCAGCAAATTTGAAAATTAAAATGCGGTTAACCTATTTCTAATGCACTCCTTTACTACTGGTGTAGGAATATACATATTGAAATAATTTGTGACCGTTCATCAAACAATGATATACCACAGGTGGAAGACTCGGACCTATGACATCAAAAAAATGCCTATTAAAAAAAATCCCATTACCCCACCCACTTGGTCTCGTATATTACCATCTTCTATAAATAGAATATGGTACTGTACGAGACCAAGTGGGTGGGGTAATGGGATTTTTTTTAATATGCATTTTTTTTGTGTCGTAGGTCCGAGTCTTCCACCTGTGTGATATCCCTGTAATGTATGACCATCAGCCAATCAAATTGTGTGATATTTATAGAGTGCATTAGAAAGAATCAATAAAGTAACCGATCATAAATATCCCATATTCAGACCTACAACTTTATATGCATAATAACTCACCATTTCGCCGTATTCCTACTAAATATCATGCAATAAAACAAAGTACAACAATGTAAATGGTCGCGATTTGTGCACTCACCTTGGGTATTCTCTAAAATCTGGATGTCCGGTGTACTTGCGCAGTGCGATTTTAGTGACGTAATTTAATTATATTTGTCAATGGTGGCCAATACACGCCAACATGAGTGTTCTACGGTCAAGGAAGGGGGTCAATAAGTCAGTCATGCAGTGACAAGTTACAGTCGGCGAACAAATTAATGTCCGTATAACACATCCAGCGTAGATTATTACCCAGATTAATGGAAGTACTCAAAATACTATCACAAATAATTTACGACACATTTGTGCTTCCATACATTGAACAAAAATTCCCCAATGACGTCATTTACATGTTTTAATATACTCGACCCGGGGGCAACTATTTCATTCATAAAACGGAAGTAAACATGGCGTTGACAGACGATGTCTTCTGCAAAATGTGATCGATGATGTAATTTTGCTAATGTAAACAATACCGAAGCCGCTTGATTTTGTATTATTTTCTTGACGAACTGACACAAGAAACAACGTGTACTCACAAAATATACTTTGACTTGCCAAATATCGTCAGAAGTTTTATAGTTTATGAAAAGGTTGACTTCACCAGAGAGGTTAACAAGGCGCAAGTAAACAGGTGCGCAAAATCACCGGACGCGCGAAATCACCAGACACAACTGTAGTGTCTTTTGATATCAAGTTCATAACGCAAGGCTACGAAATGTGTAGCAATTCCGAAACTCGTTGAGAAATTCCTAACGTTACTGAGCCGAGCCGGATATCAAAAGACACAAGCCTAGTATGTTATTTATAGCACCCCCCCCCCCACCCCCCGGATGTCAAAGATAACTCACCTGACAGCGGTCACCAACATAGCCAGCTTTGCAGCGACACATGAAGCCAGCGACCTTATCTTGACAGCCGGTACTGTTATTTCCACAGGGATCAGGATTACAGTCATTAATGTTGCTTTCACATATCTCTCCTGGAGGAAATATACAGCACAGTATAATTTTGGGCCGTAGTCAGAACTAAGGATCCATTCTCATTATGCAAATACGCCTTAACTTAACTATTTTCAGGCTTGCCAAACGCTAATTACAGCCATTAGACTGTATTGTTTATTAGTTTATATAGTTAATCTATCTCATGTGATATATAATGAAGCATTACTTATTTATGTTATACTATGGATATTAATGTATATATTTTAAATAGCGTATCCCTGTAACGGGATCTTTGTAGACGGTGTTGCAACACATTTAATAATTATTGTTATTTTCAAATATTTGCGTGATAATACTTCTATACAGATGTCATCGTCGTAAATGGCCCAATAGCCGTGAGTCACGTTAAGGACGTGGAATCTTCTGATTTAACTACCAATTCCAGATCGTGTCAGAGGTTCAAAACAAATAGTTCAATACAACTGGTATTGCCATTATCCCCACCCCCACACTGGTCCAATTGTACATCCTTACCTGTGTAGCCGGGGTAGCAGGTACAAACAGTATTGCCATTATCCCCACACCCAGACAGGTCCAATTGTACATCCTTACCGGTGTAGCTGGGGTACATGTAGCAGGTACAACTAGTATTGCTATAAAACCCACCGCCACACAGGTCCATTTGTACACCCTTACCTGTGTAGCCGGGGTAGCATGTACAACTAGTATTGCTATAATACCCACCGCCACACAGGTCCATTTGTACACCCTTACCTGTGTAGCCGGGGTAGCATGTACAACCAGTATTGCTATAATCCCCACCCCCAGACAGGTCCAATTGTACACCCTTACCTGTGTAGCCGGGGTAGCAGGTACAACCAGTATTGCTTTAATCCCCACCCCCGCACAGGTCCAATTGTACACCCTTACCTGTGTAGCCAGGGTAGCAGGTACAACCAGTATTTCTATAATCACCAACCCCACACAGGTCCAATTGTACTTCCTTACCTGTGTAGCCGAGGTAGCAGGTACAACCAGTATTGCTATAATTCCCACCCCACACAGGTTCAAATTTTCACCCTTACCTGCGTAGCCGGGGTAGCATGTACAACCAGTATTGCTATAATCCCCACCCCCAGACAGGTCCAATTGTACACACTTACCTGTGTAGCCGGGGTAGCAGGTACAACCAGTATTTCTATAATCCCCACCGCCACACAGGTCCAATTGTACATCCTTACCTGTGTATCCGGGGTAGCAGGTACAACTAGTATTGTTATAATCCCCACCCCCGCACAGGTCCAATTGTACATCCTTACCTGTGTAGCTGGGGTAGCAGGTCAAATTGTACATACACCCTTACCCGTGCACTTGGGTAGCAGGTTCAACTAGTATTGCTATAATGCCCGCCCCCATACATGTCCAATTGTACTTCCTTACCTGTGTAGCCGAGGTAGCAGGTACAACCAGTATTGCTATAATTCCCACCCCCACACATGTTCAATTGTACACCCTTACCTGCGTAGCTGGTGTAGCAGGTACAACCAGTATTGCTATAATCCCCACCCCCACACACGTCCAATTGTACATCCTTACCTGTGTAGCCGGGGTAGCAGGTACAACCAGTATTGCCTTTAAACCCCCACCCCCACACAGGTCCAATTGTACATCCTTACCTGTGTATCCGGGGTAGCAGGTACAACAGTATTGATATAAATTCCCCACCCCCAGGGATAGTTGCAATTGTACACCCTTACCAGTAGCCGTGGTAGCAGGTACTGCTGGTAATTGCTATAACCCACCCCACCCCAGACATGTCCTATAGTAACAAAAACCCTTAACTGTGTACCGGGGTAGCAGGTTACAACCAGTTATTGCTATAATCCCCACAACACCCACACTGGTGCAATTGTACATCCTAACCTGTGTAGCCGGGGTAGCAGGTACAACTAGTATTGCAATAATCCCCCCCACAGGAGATCCAATTGTACATCCTTACCTGTGTAGCCGGTGTAGCAGGTACAACCAGTACTTCTATAATCCCCACTCCCACACAGGAGGTCCAATTGTACATTCTTACCTGTGTAGCCGGGGTAGCAGGTACAACCAGTATTGCTATAATCCCCACCCGAAACAGGTATAATTGTACACCCTTACCTGTGCAGCGGGTGTAGCAGGTACAACTAGTATTGCTATAATCCCCACCCCCACACAGGTCCAATTGTACATCCTTACCTGTGTAGCCGGTGTAGCAGGTACAACAAGTATTTATATAATCCCCACCCCCACACAGGTCCAATTGTACATCCTTAACTGTGTAGCCGGTGTAGCAGGGTTACAACCAGTATTGCTATAATCCCCACTCCCACACAGGTCCAATTGTACATTCTTATCTGTGTAGCCGGGGTAGCAGGTACAACCAGTATTTATATAATCCCCACCCCCACACAGGTCCAATTGTACATCCTTACCTGTGTAGCCGGTGTAGCATGTACAACAAGTATTGCTATAATCCCCACTCCCACACAGGTCCAATTGTACATTCTTATCTGTGTAGCCGGGGTAGCAGGTACAACCAGTATTGCTATAATCCCCACCCCAAAGAGGTCTAATTGTACACCCTTACCTGTGTAGCCGTGGTAGCAGGTACTGCTGGTATTGCTATAATCCCCACCCCGAAAGGTCCAATAGCACAACCCTTACCCTGTGTAACCGGGGAGCAGGTGTACAAACCAGTATTTGCTATAATCCCCAACCCACAAGGGTGCATTGTACAATTCCTTTACCTTGTACCTGGGGGAGGCAGGGACCAATCAGTATTGTTATAATTCCCACACCCATCACTGGTCCAATTGTACATTCCCTTACCTGTAGCTGGTGTAACAGGGAACAATCAGTATTGCCAGCTATCAAATTTTAGACAATTTCAATACATTATTATATATATTAGATACAACCATATGCCCTTATTTATTACCACCAACATATCAATTATATTATTTACCTATGTTATTATTATAAGGAATACAACCATTTAATTCTTTATAATTACCAACACATCCTTAAAATTTTATAATACCCAATTATATTTAGCCATTATATAAACATTAAATTAAATAATTCTTAATATTCACCTATACCATCTATAAATTACACTTAACATATTTTATTAGAAGGGATATTCATGGTCAATTAATTGTTATTTATTATTTACCCCAAGACATTTCATTTATACATCTTTATAAATATACATTAAAATATTCTTTTAACTAGTGTGATATAATACCCCAAGAAACATCCAAATTATACATTTATGTTTTTATTCACATAAGGAATATTACAATAATATTATTAATTTAATACCACACCAAGACAAAATCCAATTATTAACATAAACACCCTTATATTATTAAGATATATATATACATTATTATTATTCCTATTTTAAAATATATAATTTATACAAACCCATTATTAAATTTAATAAACCAATTCTTTGGGTAGCAGGTACAATCATTAAATTTTTATTGCATAATCCCCTCCCCAACACAGGTCAAAGTGTACATCCTTAAACCTAATGTAGATCGGGGTAGACTAAAAGGTACAATTCCAGTATTAATTCTATAATTCCCCAAACCCCCAAGACAAATAAATTTTTAACAATTATTTTAATATATTATTACAGGGACAATTATATTTTATTATTCCCTACATTCAGGTTCCAATTGTACATTTTCCGTACCTGTGTCAGGGATTCATTAACAATAATTAAAATATAGCATTTTACACCACAGGTAACAATATTACATTATATGTAGCCCCTGCATTACATTTTCAAAATAATTAAATATATCATCCTTCCCATCACTGGTCCAATTGGTACAATCCCTTTACAATGTGTAGCGGGCGGAAGGGTTGCAGGTACCATTTATAGTATTGCTTATACCATCACCACACATTAATTTAATAACCATTTTATTATAATATATAAGATAACAAATTATACTTTTTCTAAAAAAAAATAAATATACACACAGGTCACATTGTACATATTAAATTTATATTAAAAATTACAATACATATATTATATCCCACACCTCCCACCAGGTTCCAATTGTACACCTTACCTATGTTAGCCGGGGTAGCAGGTACAACTTAGTATTTGCTATTATCCCCACCCCCCACCCCACAGGTCCAATTGTACATTTTAACCTTACCTGTGTAGCCGGGGTAGCAGGTACAACAGTTGCCTTATAATCCCCAACCACCACACAGGTCCAAATTGTAACCACTACATGGTGTAACCGGGGTACAGGTACAACTTGCTTTTACCAATTTTCCCCCAAACCCCACAGGTCCAATTGTAACACCTTTTTACCTGTGTGCCCGGGTAGCGGAGTACAACTTGTATTGCCCTGTTATCCCCCACCCCCAAAAAAAAAACACCGCCAAATGAAAAAACCCCACCCTTTACCCATCCAATTGTAAAACATAAAAAAACATTCCCCACTAAAAAAAATACCTGTGTAAAAAGCTGGGAATACCCAAAACCCCCAGACAACCTTGTACCATCTTTACCTGAGTAGCCGGGGTTTGGCAGTAAAACTATGTAGCTATAAGACCCACCCCCCAGACAGGTCCAATTGTACATTTTACCTGTGTAGCCGGGGTAGGGATGTACAACTAGTATGTTATAATCCCCACCTGCCCAACAGGTCCAATTGTACATACACCCTTTACCTGTGTACTTGGGGTACAACTACAAACTAGTATTCTATTTATGCCCACAGACAGGTTCCAAAATTTGTACACCTTACCCCCCCTTGTGGACCGGGGTAGCAGGTAAAACTAGTATTGCTATCCCCATCCCAACCCCCACGGTCAAATTGTACTTCCTTACCTAAGTGTAGCAGGTTATAGCAGGTTTACAATTTAGTATTAGTTTTCTAAGGCCCACCGGCCAAACAGGTCCAATTTTACACCCTTACCTATGTAGCCGGGGTAAGTATGCATTTTCCACACACACAGGTCCCCCCCATTTGTACATAATTATGGTGTAGCCCTGGGCATACAACTAGTATGCATTATCCACCCCACACAGGTCCAATTGTACATCTTTTCCTGTTTAGCCGTGGGGTTGGTTTAGCAAGTCAACTAGTATTGCCGTTATCCACCACCCCCACCTGGTCTAATGGTACAATTCCTTACCTGTGTTACTGTGGTAGCCAGGTACAAAACTAGTATTGCATAATACCCCACCCCCCACATAAGGTCCAATTGTACTACACCCTGTGTAGCCGTGTTTAGGTAGCAGTACAACCGTATTGCTATAATCACCAGGGCGTAGCAAGGTACACTAGTATGGCTATATCCCCCACCCCACATAGTACATGTACACCCTACTGTTGTGCGGGGGTGTGCAAGTACACCGTGGGTTGCCCTATAATCACACTCCCCCCAAAACACAGGGGTCCCATGTACACTTACTGTGTAGCTGGTAGCAAGGTAAACAAAAGTTGAAACTTTATTTAATTTACAACGATTACAAACAAGCGCGAGAGCGCTTATACAAATGCTTTCATTAGCACAGATGAAGGCGTAAGGGCGGTCATTAATGTGGGAGGAAACCGTATAATCTGGAGGAAACCCACTTGTCCGATCTGGCGACCACCATACCATCTCACATACTGCTCCGGCCGAGGATCGAACCCGGGGCCGCATTGGTGAGAAGCGCGCTCGTTACCGACTGCGCTAACAGGACAACCGGGTAGCAGGTACAAGTAGTATTGCTATAATCCCCACCCCCAGACATGTCCAATTGTACACCCTTACATGTGTAGCCGTGGTAGCAGGTACAACTAGTATTGCTATATCCCCACCCCCAGACATGTCCAATTGTACATCATTACCTGTGTAGCCGGGGTAGCAGGTACAACTAGTATTGCTATAATCCCCACCCCCAGATAGGTCTAATTGTACATCCTTACCTGTGTAACTGGGGTAGCAGGTACTAGTATTGCTATAATCCCCACCCCTGACCTGTCCAATTGTACATCCTTCCCTGTGTAGCCGGGTAGCAGGTACAAAACTAGTATTGCCTTATCCTCCACACCCCCACACAGGTCCAATTGTACATCCATACCTGTGTAGCCGGGTAGCAAGTACAACTAGTATTGCCATTATCCACACCCCACACAGGTCCAATTGTACATCCATACCTGTGTAGCGGGTGCGGTAGCAAGTACAACTAGTATTGCCATTATCCACACCCCACAAACGGTCCAATTGTACATCCATACCTGTGTAGCGGTAGCAAGTACAACTAGTATTGCCATTATCCACACCCCACACAGGTCGAATTGTACATACATACATGTGTAGTCGGGTAGCAAGTACAACTAGCATTGCCATTATCCCCACCCCCCTCTCCCAATTGTACATCCTTACCTATGTATTTCCGGGGTATCAGGTTTCAATAATAGTATTGCTATAATCCCCACCCCCACACAGGTCAAATTGTACACACTTACATGTATATGCAGGGTAGAAGGTTGAAGTAGTATTGCCATTATCCCCACCACCACACAGGTCCAATTGTACATCCTTACCTGTATAGCCGGGGTAGCAGGTACAATCAGTATTGCCATATCCCCACCCCCACACAGGTCCAATTGTACATCCTTACCTGTATAGCCGGGTAGCAGGTACACGTAGTATTGCCATTATCCCCACCCCAACACAGGTCCAATTGTACACCCTTACCTGTGTAGCCGGGTTCACACGTACAACTAGTATTGCTATAATCCCCATCCACACACACTCCCTGTCCATGGGTACATGTGGTTGGTGTACAGTCATCGTTGTTGTGTTGACAAGTCGACCCGGTCCACCCAGCAGAACACACACAATGACTGTCCAAGACGTTGTTCTGACATGTTCCACCATTCTCACATACTGTCTGGTTGCATGGTTCTATTGATGTCCTTTCACATTTAGAGGGCACTGAAACATTTCCAACAAGTGACAAGTAGCAAACTGTCATAGACACAGGTGCTGTTCTCTGCGACGGCGTAAATTGTTTCACTTCGAAATAGGATGACGAAATTCCTGTTCCTAAGATACTGCAAGCATTTACATATAATATAGTAACCTGGTAACCAACCGGCACAAGCTCTATGTAGTGTCAAGTGGCATCTTGTCAGGAAACCAGTGCAGTCTTCGACACGAAACATTTCACGCTGGTGCGGAGTGCAGGACCACTGGACAGATACCAACCTCGAGTTCATTGATATACATTTCGTGACTTGCTAACCCTTAAAAGGCGGTAACCGAAAATGTCGTCTGCTGTTGTTTACTATTTAGAATTCTTTCTCAGTAAAAATGTGGTTCTGTATAGTACTTCCTTGTATATGTTGCTATATAGCTTCTATGTTGTGCTAACCCATCCCAGAATAAATTAATTGACCCCCGCATATAATCCCTACTTCACACCTGTCCCATCTACCGATAGCGCATTCGTGCACCGGTAAAACGTCATTTTCTTTCTGAAGCCAACATGACATGTTTTGTTTACCAACTCGTTTTCGTTATACACTCCGCTACTGAGTATTGGCAGTTTTACGGTTAATACATCTGTTAGAGTGTATATGCTCATTTCATTCTTTACTAGTCGAAATTTCCGATTTTTTTTTACGTTTTTCGGACTTTGTTTGCGTGGCCATGCCCGAGGCGAACCTATTCTCAGACATTCCCATTTCGGCAAATGTTTTTTTTTTTATTCAGAATTTTAGTTTTTTCGGCTTGTGTGTTTACAATGGGTAAAGGTATGACTAAGCCCAACACAGAACATTAGGTTGTGGTCACAAAGCGGGTACTTGGGACTTGCACAAAATTATCTGTTTCAGATGTCAGAAACAGAAAAGCTGTTTAAGGACAAGCCGTGTTACGTTTCGGCCCATTGAGGTACTATACATGGACACAGACACTAGCTATTAGGTCCAATCACGACAAGAAGCAGAGGGCATTGGCTAGGATTCAGAAACTTAAGACTGTTTCTGAGTCTAAGCCCAGTTCACTTCCAGGTGGTGACAGGGCGGTGCTTATAATTGTGAATTCCAACGTTGCTAGTTCGGCTCAGGGTACTTCAGTGCCCTTATAGCATGAACACCGGACACCAGACACAGTCCGATGGCCACCAGCCACAGACTAAAGGCCACTGGACACAGTCCAATGATCACCAGACACATGCTATTGGCCACAGGACACAGTCCAATGGCCACCGGGCACCGGACACAGGCTAATGGCCACCAGACACTGGGCACCGGACACACAGGCCAATGGCCACAGGACACAGGCCACCGGCCACCGGACACAGGCCAAAGGCCAGCGGACATGGGACGTCGGACACCAGAAGTCAACAGGTAGAGCAGCATGAGGGCAACGGGTCTCGGCATAGGCCGGCAGTCACGCTGCTGTCGTCTAGTGACGAGTCAGATATCTCCACCCAGAAACATGGAGGCTTTCCGGTTCGGCCTGGTAGATTAGGGTCCCGCCCACCTAGAAAGATGTCATCAGGTATGGTGTGGTTGAAGATTGACGCTTGTCTAGCTTCCTCATTGATCCTTCCAGGTCAGGAATGGTAGCGGCAATTTATCTAGGGGATGCCTCGTGGGGCTTCCTACCAGGGAATCGAGGGGCACATTGAGCTCGGGCTGTGGTCCATTCCCGCATCCTACATGATTATTGGAGCGAAGATATCCAATTTCCTACAGGAATGGCAGGAAATAACGGATTACAAATGGACCAGTCAGGTAGTGAGGAAGGGCTACTTAATTCCCTTCTACACAGCTTCCCCCCTCAAGTGTTCTCCACAAAAGGGGGAGCCATACAAGGTTTCGCGGAAAAGGGAGGCCCTTGTGGCAGACGTGAATTGTAGAAGTGCTGGGTTGGTTATCCCAAGGCTTCTACAGCAGACTTTCCTAGTGACAAAACGAAACGGAAACGCCCCGTACTCGATCTAAAATAATGGGGGTAATCTGGGGATAGTCATAGTACCCTTGGACAGGGTGGGCGGGATCTTGACACTGATGTTCAAGGTTCTGGACACTGTTTCATTGCCAGGCAGGGAAATGCTGTCCCTGTTGTGGGTGTCCTGAGCTTAGTGGTGAATCGCATTTGCTTAGGGTCTCTGAAGCTATGACCTGTGATCTTCTATTCCACTGGTGACCACACGCTCAATCTCTGGACAGAATGATACCACTGTCAGGGAATTTCAAGCATCACCTCAGACGGTGGGCTTAGATATCATGGTACCTCCAAGCTCCTGATGTCGCTGCCTGACCCAAAGCTAGTTTTGACAACAGACGCTGCCAGTTCGTGATAGTGAGCTCATTTGGAGCCTCTGTGTCTTCTGTTCTTGGGGACTTGACCACAGGATTCGGCAAGGGACCACATCATTGTGCTCGAGCTGAGAGAAGTGACACACTCTCTATCTGTCCTCCTTGCCGGGTCAGTTAAAACAGCGTTTCTCTTCGCCTTTGTGTCTGCTAAAAGGAGAGGAGAAATGCATGCACAGTACATTGACGACTGGGGCTTAGTTTGTTTTGGTAAGGATCCTGTTACTTTAAACTGTGAATTAGGATTCTTTGCCAAAAGCTCATATCCATAGCCAGCCCTCACCACCCATTTTCATCTCAATATTGTCCAAAGTTGGGCAATTATCGGCTACTGAAAACTCGCTATGTCCCATTAGAGCAATACGACACTACCTCTCAATGTCGAAATCACTGACCGGTAGATGCAAGAGGCTATTCATTCCATGTGTAGGGAATCAGGATGTGTCTAAACTCTCTATCTCACATTTGGGCCTGTTGTTTTTCTGGCTTCTAGGATCAAACCAAGACAGCAACAGCATGTTAGATTATTCACATTGGCATTACAGAGGCAAGCTAGAAATCGCTTCGGTTATGTTTAGGTTATTCGGAAAGTTCTAAATCGTATCCGTACTACCTTTGGCACATGACCTGTAGCCTATTTCACCAACATTGCAAAGTATACTTTGAGGGAGTAATCATTTATGTTTTCTAAAATGCATTATGTCTTATAGAACGAACGACTGCATATATTTGATGACTAAAAGTATGCAGAATAATATACTGAATTTATAATAAATTCAGTATAATACAAATTAATACATTTATCCTAAAATTGAAAATTTCTCCCTCAAAGTATACTTTGCTAGAAAAGTATACTTTGCAATGTTGGTGAAATAGGCTACAGTTGATACCAGTCTGGATATGGATGTTATTAGATCATGGATCTAGTTGAGAGTTAATATCATGGTGATTGTAAGGTCCGGTTAGAGCGGCGGAAAACTCCCTGGGGCCCGACGTTCTACACGTATTATTTAACAACTAGAAGCTATAGCAACATATACAGGTTAATACTCACAGAAACTAATTTAATTAGAAAAAAATCTGATTTTGAAAGCATTTTAGAATCATTTCCATTGAAAATTATTCTAAAGCATTGTTAAATCATGTATAATGCAAATAAAACATAAACCGCAGATTAATATTACATGTAGTTAATGGCCAATAGCAAACAGTGTAGGCCCTGATCAAACTGCACTGATGCACCATATGCACCTTTATCTCTGTAACTAGATATATGGTGCTTATGGTATCTGTAACGAGTGTAACTCCTGATGAAATAGCACTCCTGTGGCCTGATACCGATCTATATTGCTTTTGTGCATGACAGGAATTTCATTGATGGAATGGCGAACACTGCAGACCCCTTCAGACGATGTGGACTGATCTGAGACTACACTGTTCGCATATCCCGTAAGCCCCATTTCCCTAGTCACAGTCACAAATACACACTTTGACAGAAATATGTTCTATGTGAGTCAGTCACGATACAACAAATAAACACAATCAATTTTTCTGTTCGACGCAATTACAGATAAGATAAAAAATACTGAAGTATGTTCCATGTTTCTTACCATGTGTACAATTCTTGAACATGTGCAGATCATTCTCATACTTTTTAGCTGTGTTGGCAGTAAGGTAGTAATCATATATTAGACACTTCAAACTGTTTCCTATTCTCATATATGTAGCGGCTACACACTTGTCGTCATTGATGCATGTAGTTTCACATTTCTGGACATTATTCACATCGTTAGCATAAATGTATGAATTGTTTCCAATAGTTGTTGTTGAAGCTATGGTCATTGTGCAGTCGTATACATCTGAAATGTAGAGAAACATGCAGTTTAACACTTTCAACCCAAAATATCTTAGAATGGACTGTGATATATTAATTTTCAGACCCATCCAATCGACACAAAATGATTTTCAGACTATACCCTGTTTCGCGAAAGCTGCCCAAATTTCGGTGGCCATCTTGGATGAAAAAATCATCTGATTTAGACAAAAAATTCTCCAGAGTGATCGACTAGTCGATACCATCGATTTGATATATTATATGACCATATTCGGGCAAAAATAAAATTTGACCCCTAGTTGACCCCTCGGGCCACGCCCATTTTTGACCCAGGGGCCACCATATGAACAAATCTGAAACAGTGTTAACTATCAATCATTCACACCAAGTTTCGTCGAAATCGGCCTGGATGTTTGTGAGAAGAAGATTTTTGGACAATTTGACCTACTTTTCAACGGCGGACATCTTGGATTTGTTGATGACCTCCATTTTAACAAAAATGGACAGGCTTCACTCACAGACCATTACAGTTAAGTTTGGCCAATATCGGCCAAGCAGTTCACAAGAAGAATACGTTTGAAATCTTTAGTAAAAGAACAACTTTTTTACCTTTCGGTGGCCATCTTGGATGACAAAGTCATCTGATTTAGACAAAAAATGCTCCAGAGTGATCGACTAGTCGATACCTTCGATTTGATATATTATATGACCATATTCGGGCAAAAATATAATTTGACCCCTAGTTGACCCCTCGGGCCACGCCCATTTTTGACCCAGGGGCCACCATATGAACAAATCTGAAACGGCGTTAACTATCAATCATTCACACTAAGTTTCGTCGAAATCGGCCTGGAGGTTTGTGAGAAGAAGATTTTTTGACAATTTGACCTACTTTTCAACGGCGGACATCTTGGATTTGGTGATGACCTCCATTTTAACAAAAATGGACAGGCTTCACCCACAAACCATTACAGTTAAGTTTGGCCAATATCGGCCAAGCAGTTCACAAGAAGAATACGTTTGAAATCTTTAGTAAAATAGCAACTTTTTTACCTTTCGGTGGCCATCTTGGATGACAAAATCATCTGATTTAGACAAAACATGCTGTACAGTGATCGTCTCGTCGATACGTTCGATCCGATATACTATATATATTCGATCCGATATACTATATGGCCATATTCTGTCAAAAATAAAAGTTGACCCCCATTTGACCCCTCGGGCCACACCCATTTTTGATCAAGGGGCCACCATGTGAACAAATCTGAAACAGCGGTAACTATCAATCATTCTTACCAAGTTTCGTCGATATCGGCCTGGAGGTTTGTGAGAAGAATATTTTTTGACAATCTTGGCTTTGGTGATGACCTCCATTTTAACATAAATGAACAGGCTTCACCCACAGACCATTTACAGTTAAGTTTGGCCAATATCGGCCAAGCAGTTTACAAGAAAAAGACGTTTGAAATCTTTAGTAAAAGAATGACCATTTGAACTATCGGTGGCCATCTTGGATGACGTAATCATATGATTTAGACAAAAAATGTTCCAGAGTGATTGTCTCGTCAATACCTTCGATTTGCTATATTACATGACTATATTCGGTTAAAAATAAAATTTGACCCCTATTTGACACCCCTCGGGCGACGCCCATTTTTGATCCACGGGCCACCATATGAACAAATCTGAAACAGCGCCAACTATCGATCATTCATACCAAGTATCGTCGAAATCGGCCTGGCGGTTCGTGAGAAGAAGATTTTTTAAGAATTTGACCTACTTTTCCATGGCGGCCATCTTGGATTGTCGATGACCTCCATTTTAACAAATCTGAAATGGCATCACCCATATATCATCCCTGTGTAGTTTATCCAATATCGGCTCAGCAGTTCGGGAGAAGAAGATGATTGAAAATGTTCACGGACGGACGGACGACGGACGACGGACACTTTGCCATAACAATAGCTCACATGAGCTTCGCTCAGGTGAGCTAAAAAAACACATTCAAAATCTATAATAAACAACGTATGACCTTCGGCGATAATCTTGGATAAGAGTCATCCAATTTAATAATGCTTCAGAGTGATTGCCACCTCAGTACCTTCGATTTGATATGTGACATGACCATATTTTGTCAAATGTGAAATTTGACCACCCGGGCCACCAAGATAAATATGGCCACCAAGGGGAGATAAGTCTCAACCATGTATACTGGATTTGGTTACGGTCCGTCAAGTAGAACTCCCACTGGCCTCCTATACAAGGTGAATACATAAAAAGTCCTGATTTTATTTTCAAACGGGCGTATAAAAAGGCATTTTTTCTTCTTTTTTCTTCTTCTAAAAATTATGAAAATTTGTTGACAAAGTGTGCAGATCCGGACGAGATGGCTTGTTATGAGCCGGCTCACCTGGATCTTTACTATCTGTAAACACTGCTATAGATGTTTGTAGTGTATTTAAAGTGACTGTATCTCAGATGATGTCTCAGATATCCAATATATGGTTTTTCGCTTCATGCTCAGTAATATATGTATTGATAGACTTTCACAGTGTAATAACACGGTGTAATAAACTAGTGTAATACGTATGCAAATGAGGCTGGTACAGAAACACACTACTGTCTGTTTCACGAAAGCTGCCCAAATTTTATGGCTATATTAACAATTCAAAAACAATATTTGTTTCAATAATAGAAAATTGAAGGAAAATATAAGAATGAGCCTTCTTTTTATTTCGTGAAATTAGACAAATATTGATTTTATTGCGAAAAAAACAATTACTCCATGTTAAATCCCCATAGACATCTTCACAGAGTGGGGATTTAACTTGGGGAAATTTTTAAATTTCAGAAATACTGGACCGATTTTCAAAATTTAACTTTTGTTTTCTTAGTTAGGTCATATCCAAGCTATCTAGCCAGGTTTCGGAGTCAATTTCCAAAAAAAATCGTTTTCTGACTCCTCCCACATCTGCTGCACTTCCTTTTCCCCCATGTTAAATTCCCATAGACAAATCATTTTTTCGTAATAAAATCAATATTTGACCAATTTTCACGAAATAAAAATAAGGCTTATTCTTAAATTTTGATAAAATTTAATATTATCAAAAAAATACTGTTTCTGCATTGTTTTATGGCTGTAAAATTTGGGCAGCTTTCGTGAAACAGACAGTAGGTGGTCATTACAGCTTCATGCAATAAATAGAATCCAAAATTTGTGTTCATTTAACATATTTATTAAACTTGTTGATTGAAAACATAAGAAACTCGGCAGAGCCTCGTTTCGTATGAAATCAGTAAACTCGGTTCATAAATATCATCTATATATACACCAATATATATATATATAAATATATCGCACCATTTTGTTTTTGTTTATTAGTGTTTAACGGCCTATCAACAGCTAAGGTAATGTAAGGCCGGGCAAACGGGTTCGATCCCATTTTAACCTGCTGCATTGGGGGGAAAATCCCAAAATCAGAATGGAATATTTACATCGAGAACAAAAATATTCAGCCCTGAAATTAGAATAACCTGACCTGGTGCCAGGTCCATACCACACCAAAGTCACTTGGCCCCTTCCCCTAAAATAGGATTACGAATACCGTAATACTCACATAAGGGGTATAACCAGATTCAACTGTCACATACAAAATGCCAAAGTTGTATGTGAGGGCCAAACCAGGTCTCCAGTCGGGATTCCGGTAAGGATGAACCCCGATCGTTAAATTACCCTGCCACCCACTCGCACCATTTTATTTGATCACATTCCCAAAAACATTTACTATATTCAGTACATGATAAGCAGGGGAGATAATATAGCTTGGCATAATTTAGCATTTTCGCTATACAGTAAGGAAACGTAGTGAATTTCTTTGTTTTTTGTTATGAAATGATAACAATATGCAAAATTTAGAAAGAATTTCCCATCATAGACTCTAGTGTTTATAATACTGAACAATAACTAGCTTTGCAAACAAAATAACAAACAATATGTCACTTGAGCCTTAGACTCAGGTGAGCTAATACAATAATAATATATAATGATTATAATTTAAATACTTGAATTATTGTATCAATGATCATTTTCCTGCAATCGAATGGTTACTAATTTAATTATGTGGTGTTATATGATCATTTCACAACAAGTACTTTTATTTCCAAAAATTTTCCTTCCTGGTACATGTACACCCAAGTATCTCCCTTGTTTATTGTACTTTATGATGGTACGTACATGAAATCAAATATGTGGCTGTGATTGGAGAAATGGGGCTGATGGGGTTTGTGACTACTGTCTGCCCAAATTTTACGGTCATATAAACAATGCAAAAACAATATCTTTTTCGATAATATTAAAGAAAATTTAAGAATGAGCCTTCTTTTTATTTCATGAAATTTGGTCCAATATTGATTTTATTCCGAAAATACAATTTCCCCATATTAAATCCCCATAGATTTAACATGGGGAAATTTTTCCAATTTCAGAAATAGTGGAACGATTTTCAAAATTTAACTTTTGTTTTCTTAATTAAATCATTTCCAAACTATCTAGCCAGGTTTCGGAAACAATTTCCAAATTGGTTATTGTTTTTTAACTACTCCCTCAGCTACTCCACCTCATTTTCCTCCATGTTAAAATCCCATAGAGAAATCAATGTTTTGTAATAAAATCAATATTTGACCAAATTTCACGAAATAAAAAGAAGGCTCATTCTTAAATTTTTATAAAATTTAATATTATCGAAAAAAAAAAGGTTTTGCATTGTTATATGGCCGTAAAATGTGGGCAGCTTTTGTGAAACAGACAGTAGTGTAACTCATGATCAAACAACACTCTCCTGTAGCCTGATAACGATCTATATTGTTGTTAGGAGCATGAAGGATGTTTAATTGATGGAATGGCGAACAGTGCAGAACCTGATCCAACTGTGCGGATGCACATGCTGATCTTGATCTACACTAATCGTAAAACGCATACGCCCATTTTGCGAGTCACAGTCACATATAACACAAACTGTTTTAAATTTGATCAAAAGAAAAGTGTGGTTGATTGGTTGTAATTTAATTTCTTTTTGGATTCGACCCCAGTCTCATGTATTATCTCCCAGTTATAGACATAGAATTTCACGAATTTCCCTTATAACTATTAAAGTTTTTAAACAGTAATAGCTGGAGGCTTGATACTTGGTATGCAACCTTTATTATGGTGTGTAGAATTGAAATTTGATATCCCCCAAGTTAACTTCAATGTTTGATTCAGCACAGGACCATGGATTATCTCCCATTTTGTAACATACAATTTTGCTGTCAGAGCAGTAGGTGGGCCATTCATGTTTTATGAGCACATTTTATAGTTATTATAAACGTACACCATTCACAATTTCTAAGTGCCAAAAATAATATACAAAATATAAATACCAAATGGCCGCGATATTGTGAAAAAACAATAACTTTAACGCATTTCTGTTACAAAACCGGTGAACATTAAAAGTAAATAAATGACGTTGACCTTCAGAATTTGGATGTGGGGGTGTGCGTAATGAAGCACCATCCCTAGACAAACATTGATGTGAAACATTATCAATGTCTGGCAAGGGGTTAAAGAGATATTGTGAAAAAAAATAACTTCAACGCATTTGCCTTACAAAAAAACCGGACGACGCGGACGACGACGCGGACGACGACGACGGAAAAAACGCCGACTATAGTCGCGCCTCTGCTAAAGCAGGCGCGACAAAAATCATTAACGCATTTGCCTTACAAACAAGATGAACATGAGTCCTCAGTGACATTGACCTTGTGCAGTCAGACATGGGTCGTATACACAACAAAGCACCATCCCTACACACATTGTGGCCAGATATTATTAAAATTGGTGAATCAGTTCATAAGTTATTGAACAAGAATACCGCCACGGAAGCGGTATCACGCCTGCCGCGGCATTTGACCATGAACATTACAAGTAAATAAATGACATTGACCTTCATAATTTGGATGTAGGGGTATGCGTAATGAAGCATCATCCCTAGACAAACATTGATGTGAAATATTATAAAAGTCTAGCAAGGGGTTAAAGAGATATTGTGAAAAAACAATAACTTTAACGCATTTCTGTAACAAACCGGTGAACATTACAAGTAAATAAATGACATTGACCTTCAGAATTTGGATGTGGGGGTGTGCTTAATGAAGCATCATCCCTAGACAAACATTGATGTGAAATATTATCAAAGTCTGGCAAGGGGTTAACGAGATATTGTGAAAAAACAATAACTAACGCATTTGCCTTATAAAAAAAGCGGACGCCGACGACGGAAAAAGCAGGCGCGACACAAATGAAAGTATTACCAACGAACGCATGTACGTACGTACATGGACTAACGCTATTTCCCCTCTAATATATATAATATACTAAAATAATCATCACTAGTTTGTTTATTATCCGGCGAGAGGATAATAAACAAACTAGTGATGATTTAGAAAGTACAACTTAACAAGGTGAAACATTTTACTGGCACAGAACAATGTGAACAAATGTATGTACCCATGTATAATAATAAATACACAACACATGCATACCTGCATATATACTTACTAACTTGAGAGAAATAAGGTTCTCGCATTACAGATCCCGCCAGTACGGTCAATACTGTTGTAACACACATTTGCCAGCAGCACAGGCACTGGCACAGAACAATGTGAACAAATGTATGTACACATGTATAATAATAAATACACAACACATGCTTACCTGCATATATACTTACTAACTTGAGAGAAATAAGGTTCCTCGCATTCACAGATCCCGCCAGTACGGTCAATACTGTTGTAACACACATTTGCAGCCAGGCACATGGCACTGGCACAGAACAATGTGAACAAATGTATGTACACATGTATAATAATAAATACACAACACATGCATACCTGCATATATACTTACTAACTTGAGAGAAATAAGGTTCCTCGCATTCACAGATCCCGCCAGTACGGTCAATACTGTTGTAACACACATTTGCAGCCAGGCACATGGCACTGGCACAGAAGTTTGGTGGTATCTGGCAGTGATTACCGGTGAAGCCCTTCACACATGCACATGTATACCTTGTCACGCCATCCACACAGTCGGCCCCATACAGGCAGGGGTTGGGATCACAGTCATCTGAATAAATATGGCTGTGACTGGAGAAATGGTGCTTATGCGGTTTGTGGCCAACGTAGCTCATGATCAAGATAATGTAGCAAGATAATGATTTATATTGCTTGATGGGTATTTCATTGATGAAAACAAATCTACTTACGTGGAACATACAGTAGCAACATGCCAGGCCCGTACAAAGGGTGGGGGGGGGGTGGCCGGTGGGAGGTTACCGGGTAACCCTTAATCTACCGAGATCAGTCTTTGAATATGTAAACAATATTATTTAGCAACTCTGGCCCTTTGTGTCGTCGATAACGCACCCCAGCAAAATTAATATTACATTTCATTTTCTGTTGAATTTGACCATTTTGCAATGATGCACAGTAAATTTTTAGAAGATATAATTTTCACAAATTGTTTGACAAAACATGTGATACGCTATATCAATGTG
This sequence comes from Conchocele bisecta, assembly GCA_029237695.1. Classification (NCBI taxonomy): domain Eukaryota; kingdom Metazoa; phylum Mollusca; class Bivalvia; order Lucinida; family Thyasiridae; genus Conchocele; species Conchocele bisecta. The sequence continues at coordinate 46,902,629 of CM055267.1, forward strand.
CTAGTGAACATTTTTGTTTCATCATCAATTTTCTGGTCGTATTCCTTCCTTATGTGAACCAATTTATTCAGATGGTGAATTTCTCAAGATCTGGTATACATTAACATATCAAATCACTCATATATAGACTCTGTCAAGCACATTACACATGTTATTGCAATTCACATATGCATCTTATCTACTACATTGTATTTACTACTGTTTTTTTTTTTTTCTGGCAATGCATAGTTTCAGCACTACAGTACTTTGATCTGTTATAAAATTAGTTCTCAAACTTTCTGCTACCCCCACATATTTATTACACTTGTGTATTACGTTTTTTCATTTATTGCGTTATTACACTGCCAACCCACATTTTATGCAATAAACATATTTATTTTTGCCTTTGTTTCTCGACCAATGAAAGCATAACATTTCGTCTCAGATAATCGCATATTGCGACGCTTTTGCCAATATGCATTCAATAAATAATTTAATGTTTCAATACATAGAAAGTTATATTTATAACCAGAGATTCTGCCGTGAACATATAATTTCCCTTGATGCGAACCATGTCAGTGCTCAATCATTTCTGTGTCAAACCACCAATAACGTAGTGGTATCGCTGGGCTGCATTCCAACATGTGCACGCAAAAGGGCTAGATCAACAATAAGATAATTATAGTTTACATAATAATGAATTTTAAATAAACTAATTTTTTCAATATATGAACTATAACTACATGTATTACATAACATTCTGGGACCTGTTTCACAAACTTTGTACGACTAAAATATTCGTGCAAATTTAGGATCTTCTGGAAATTTCCATTGATGGATTTACATGTATTGAATATTGTTCAATAAATGTAAATCCAATAATTGTTTACAAGAAAACATTGCTACTGTGAAATTTACAGACTATCATAAATTTACGAACATTTTAGTCATACAAAGTTTAGTGAAACGGGCCCCAGAGGTCTAAAATACATTTGATAGGTAGGGCGCGTCTCCATGAATAAATTAACAAATCCACAAACACGGACATGAAACATCTTGAACTGATGTAAATCTCCTTGCCTTAGTCATAGATTGGCAGAATTCAAGTAATTTTCAAGCGGTTTGGTGGAAATGCCAGTACTTTGCAAGGATGTAACTTTTCAAGGAAGGGGCTGAAATTCAAGCACTTTTCATTTCCGTACGTACCCTGTAAATCTGGCATTCACTGGATAAAGGGGGCACATGGTTTATGCGGCCAATGTCGCTCAAGATGATCAGCCTGCGCATCCGCACAGTCTGATCAGTACCTCCACTGTTCACCATTCAGTAAATGAAACAACTGTAATGCTTAGAATTAGAACTTAGAGTTTTGATAATTATCAGGCCTCGGGGGTGCGCTAGAAGATCGGATGTTTGAATATCCACAAATGCCATAAGCCCCATGTCTCCAGTGGTGGACACAAATGCACAAACCTATGTCAGTTTCACAATCGAAGCCAGTGTACCCTGCGTCACAAGTACACGTGTATCGTGTGGAGCCGAATGGGATACAGGTGCCATGGCTGTTACATGGGTGCGGGCTGCACACGTCAGCAGTTGGAGTGCATCTAGAACAGATAAGTGTACAAGTATCAAGTGTTCAAATATTGAAGCAATCCATCAAGTAATATTAATGTTATACGATAATGAAGAAACCTCTACAACCTTTTTGACGCAAAAACTGGCTAAGTGTTTCCGCAAATATGTGAAGGTAAACAAAGGTCAAGGTCATGTTAATGGCGGCATGAATGTGTTTCAAATGCTCACATGTATCAAGTGTCCACATATTGAAGCAATCCAACAAGGACACTAATATGAAAGTTATACCATGATGACGAATCTTGTACAAACGTATTGACATTTCGGACGACGACGATGAAAACAGCAGCGACTATAGTCGCGCCTTTTGCTAAAGCAGGCGTGACAAACATTGCTATGAAAAGCAAAAACCTCCACTAAAGGCCTAATATTAGGTACTAATTTGACGAAGGTCCCAAACATGAGTGTGGCTGTATTGTTGTTTCAATTTGTTTGAATAAACAAAATATTACCAAAACCCCATACTATTATAAGTGAATTTATTGCACTTGCTGTGCACAAATTACAAAGTTCCAAGACAAATATTACAAAGATTTTATTTCTGTTACTTTCTGCTGGTTTCTAAACAAAATTGAGACAAGACATGTGAGTTTGTACCTAAGAAGATGTGAGATATCTGAATTTTATTTTTATGTTTTTATTTAAACTAGAAATGTGGCCTGTCGGCACACGAATGCCACGCTCGCAGCCAAAGAAAACAGTCGATGGCACATTTGAAAACACAGAGGGCCCGAGAAGCATGGATTTATCACAGCATGCAAGCAGACCATCAGAGCAATGTGTATGTGAAATATCAAGCAGATCCATGCAAGGAAAGCTACACTATAAGACACTTACCCAAGTTTCGAATGCATCAAGTATGTGACCTACACCCTGGACTTTAATTAGCGGGGGGCAGGGACGATCATGGATTTTTCACAGGGCGATAGGAAACCATTAGAGCAATTTGTGTGTGAAATATCAAGCAGATCCGTGCAAGGAAACAAATATTATAAGACACTTGCCCGAGTTTTGAAAGCACTAAGTATGTGACATTGACCCTGGGCTTAGCGGGGGCAGGATGATCGTGGATCTTTCACAGGGCGGTAGAAGACCATTAGAGCAATACATGTGTGAAATATCAAGCAAATCTATGCAAGACATTTACCTGAACATTAAAGTTTCAAACGCACAAAGTATGTGACCCTTGACCCTGTGCTGGGGGGGGGGGGGGGGGTGGGGGGGGGGGGATGGGGTGGACGATCGTGGATTTGTCACAGGGCGATAGAGGACCATCAAATAAATGCATGTGTTAAATATCAAGCAGATGAGTACAAGGAAACAGAACTTATAAGACATTTACCCGAGCATTAAGGTTTCAAATGCGCCAAGTACTTGACCCTGGGCCTAACAGGGGCGGGACGATCGTGGATTTGTTGCCGGGCGACAGAGGACCATTAGAGCAATGCGTGTATGAAATATCAAGCAGATCTGTGTCAGAAAACAAAACTTCTAATGCACCGAAAACAGAAATGACGCATCTGATTGGTCATTCTAATGCACCGAAAATATAAAGCACGCATCTGATTGGTCAATTGAAATCACAGCCTATAAAATATGAAAAATCACAGCATATAAAATCTCCGTTTTACCAGTCTGTGTTTTACAACTTGACAGATTTGTGTAACCCTACGCGCTTTTGTAAACACTGGCCAGCGGCAGGGAATCCAAATATCTATTTCCCAAATCATTTTCGGTACATTTTCGGTTATCCATTCTGCCATATGTACAACCGAAAGCGGAAAAGAGAATCGACCAACGACTGACAAACATAACTTCAGGGACAGTGTGGCCCTTCAACAAATTCCCAAAAATATTACCCCACCCGCCCAAAATATAGAAGAATTTACAGAAGAATTACCATGACTATGCATAATAAACTGTATTGCAGATGGGTAATCACCTGAATTAGGCGTAAATCCTGGTAAGTCCTTTCAATGCCGTTGACACTTGTTGACATTTACTTTGTAAAAATCACGCGCACTCAACATAGAAATGTTGACATTTCTTTAAATGAATAAAAGCAATTAACTGTTGCAACTACACATAAAAAAGCAATACAATTGTTAAAATAAACGTTATAGTTGAATAGATGTATAGATGTCTTAGCAAAAAGTGCTGTTAATCTCAATTTGAAATGGGAATATTCTTCGGCGGAGTTACATTTCTTCAAATTCATTTGGTGTGAGGCGGTTATCGATGACGACAACAACCTGTTGACGTATTGAAAAATCCACTGTTCGTGATATGCTACAACGTTGCAGAAAGCAGGGAGCACACTACTAATTATAATGGGGATAACCATGCTTTGTTTTTCGATTTGGAGCGGTGTGTGTGAGGTTTTATGGTCTGAGAATCAGTTTTACGGCTCCGATAACGCGTCGCCGTAAAACTGATTCACAGACCAGAACACCTCTCACATACCGTTCCAAATCGATAAACAAAGCATGGTTATCCCCTAATTATAAGACATTTACCCGGCCGAGTCTTAAGGTTTCAGAAAAGATGGACATAAATTCTATTTTATTCCATGAGTGATAGGGTCACGAAATGGATATATTTAAATATGTGTTGAGTAATTGATCATAAATGTACGTCTCTGTGTTGACATAGCGTTGGTTGAGTATCATATGTCAGAACAGCACGACTTTGTAACCTTTGATGTCTGGTCAACCACCATGTCACAGTCAGTAATGTGTATGTTATGTATGACGTGATCGGACAAAACCTGGCTTATTGGATATGCGAGATTTACCGTGTCCCCAATAGGGCACAAAACAAAATTGTATTAGGAGACAATTCTGATATGCTGCTAAAACATGTTTATTACAAAAAATATATTTTGACAAAACATGAGAATCGGCTCCCAACCTTCGGGGCGACAGTTACGTCTGGACCGATTGGCATTCTGAAATTTTAGAAGCCCTGGTTATTATGGTATAACCACGTGCAGCACAATGGCAATGGTTTAAACCACTCTCACAACGACATGTTTCCATTGACCAATCAAACTATTTTCTCTGACACACCCTCTGACTCTCTACGTTGATTATGTTGAAATAATGAATTTTCAATTCAGTTCTACCGAAAAACAAACTTGTTTCGCTATGCTCACTCGTTTGAAATAATGCACTTGTGATTGGGTCCAAGCTAAAAAACTAACTTATTTCGCTATGCTCACTCCATTTGTTTAGTGGAAGAATCCAATCACCCATGTATTACTTCACAATAATTATCTCACATGGCACACACACACACGAGCGTTAGCATAGAACATGTGATAATGAAAGAATAATGATGACATAATTTAACTAGATGGCCGCGGCCAATATGTCGCGTATACCAAGGCTTTGATAGTAATCCGAAACACCTTAATCAAAAACTTTAACCCGGACGCACGTAGGTATGTACACAGGCGCGTAGCTGCATTAAGGCACTGCAGGCCCGGGCCTGCAGAATTTTCGAGAAAATGGAAAAAATAATGTGCCAGAGTACACAAATTGCCTAGCTACGCTCCTGGTACATACACCAATTTTCCGACTATATCGCACTGTCCGCAAGCAGGCTTGACAAAAATCAGTTTATTGATCATTCTTTAATTAGAAACAAGAGCTCAGCGGAGCAAAATGTCCCGCCTGGCGCAGTTTGATAGTACATAAGGAGCTTGTAATAATAACCTTGGGGTTAGTGAGCACCATGGGCTTTCTGTAGAATGATATTAGATGTTAAAAATACACCTATGAAATATTAAAGCATTCCATCGAGGGAAAGGGAAGTTATAATGAAGTGTAAAGTTTTTCGAAAGAAAACAAGTCCTTGACCTTGGGGTTAGCGGGCACCGTATGCTTTCTGTAGAATGATGCAGGATGATGTTACAAATGCACCTATGAAATATTAAAGCATTCCATCAATGGAAACATAAGTTATTGCAGATTAACCCCAATGTTCATTTTTGTGATGGACAGACGGACAGACGGACGAACAGACAACTTTTGCATCCCTATATCCCCTTTTCGCTACGTGAGGGGATAATAAACTGAAACCAAAACCCTTATTTTTCAACAACAAACACAGCTAAACACAAGAATGCCGCCAACGACATGTATCTCCTGGCACCGATGCTATATTTCTATACAAGACATTTTTGAAGTCCGTGACCTTGACCTTGGGGTTACCGGACACCATGAACTTTCTGCAGATGATGCGGAATGTTCTTACAAATGCACGTATGAAATATGTAAACATTCCATCAAGGGAAACAGAAGTTACCATAAATTAGCCCAAGCGTTAAGTTTTCAAAACTGAGAAATTTCTAAGCCCGCGACCTTGACCTTGGGGTTAGCAGGCACCATGGTTTTTTCTGTAGAATCATGTCGGATGTTGCTATAGTTTACACCTAAGAAGTAGTAAAGCATTCCATCAAGGGAAACAGAAGTTGTAATAAATTAATCTGAACGTTAAGTTTTCCAAAACCAGAATTTTCTAAGCCCGTGACCTTGACCTTGGACAGCGGGCACCATGCGCTTTCTGTAGAATGATGTGGGATGTTGTTTCAAATGCATGTATGGAATATTAAAGCATTCCATTGAGGGAAACAGAAGTTACAACGAATTAACCTGAGCATTAGACACATAGCCAAACGCAAAAACTTAACATTGAATGCATGTGGAAAGTAGGTCAATGAACCATGAAAACCAGACCACGGTCACATGGGCTGCCTCTGTGTGAGATGGGTACACCACAGGGTTGATGTATACCAAGTTTGGAGGTCGTAGGACTTATAGTTTTTCGGAAACTAAGCTAAATGCGAAGACGTAACATTGAATGCATGTGAAATGTAGGTTAACACACCATGAAAACTAGGTGAAGGTCACATGGGCTCCCTCTGTGTGAGATGGTTAAACCACAGTGTTGATGTATACCGAAGCATTCCATCAAGGGAAACAGAAGTTGTCATACATTAAACCGAGTGTTAACTTTTCCAAACACGGAAATTTCTAAGTCAGTGACCTTGACCTTTGGGGTTAGCGGGCACCATGGGCTTTCTGTAGAATGATGTGGGATGTTATTACAAATGCGTGTATGAAATATTAAAGCATTCCATTGATGGAAACAGAAGTTACAATGAATTAACCTGAGCGTTAAGTTTTAGAAACAGAGCTAAACGCAAACCCTTAACGTTGAATGCATGTGAAAAATAGGTCAATGAACCATGAAAACTAGGTCAAGGTCACATGGGCTCCCTCTGTGTGAGATGGTTACAACACAGTGTTGATGTATACCAAATATGGAGGTCGTAGGCGTTATAGTTTTCTACAAAGTGAGCTAAACACAAAAACTTAACGTGAAATGTTGACCGCCGCCGCCGACGGAAAAGCTATGCCTATGTCCCGCTTCTGCTAAAGCAGGCGGGACAAAATTAGAATAACTTTCTTTGATTTATTCAGGAATTACTTTGTCAAATGTGGCTTTGTCTGGAGAAATGGCGCTTATGGCATTTGCGACCAGTGTAGATCCAGATCAGCCTGTGCATCCTCACAGTCTGATCTGGATCTGCACTGTTCACCATTCAATCAATGAAACACCCGTCATGCTTTTAAAAAGCAATATAGATTACTATTAGGTTACAGGCGTGCTATTTGATCAGTAGCCGATTTCATCAAGATTGCAAAGTATACTTATCTAGCAAAGTATACTTTGAGGGAGTAATCATTTATTTTTTCCCGAAATGCATTTTTTCATATAGAACTAACGACTGCATATATTTAATGATACAAAGCATGCAGAATTATTATACTGAATTTATTACATTATCACAGCCAAAATGGCTGTGACAATGTAATAATTCAGTATAACAAGAGTTGCCAGAGGACAACGAAGCGCGCCCGGTGGCAGCAAAGGAACCGAGGGCACATTTGAATCCAAGCAAGGAAACAGAAAACATAGGCCATTTATCCAAGCATCCGAGCGTTAAATCCTTAAATTGAAAATGTCTCCCTCAAAGTATACTTTGCTATATAAGTATACTTTGCAATGTTGGTGAAATAGGCAAAAGACATATCAGGAGCTGCACTGGTCACAAATCCCATCAGACCCATCTCTCCAGTCACAGCCACAAATAATACTGGCTGAAGGTTATTTGACATTAATTCCGAAAGCAATAACTTAGTACACTTACAAGTCTCCTTCGTAGGCACTGGAGGACGGACAAACACACTCGTAGTCTCCAACGTTGTCCTTGCACATTGCTGCGGAGTTGCACTTGGACAAGGCACAGTCGTTTATCAAATCTATCTGACAATCGTGTCCACCAAACGCTGCAAATATTAATATTTCAACAACTGTAAAGTTAGAGAGAGTGAGCAGGGGCTCACGGATACCCCCGGCCACCACTTGGACCAACAAAACCCAAATGTTAATGCAAAATCAACAAGAGTGCTGAATATAACTCATTGAAAACAAATAGGGTTCTTCCTCTTGCCATGATAACTATGTGTGCCAAACTTGGTTCATGATCTGTCAAGTAGAACTCTAGTTATTGGGCGGACAAGGATAGAGTGTGAACATTAAAACAAGAGTTGTCAGAAGACAACGAAGCTCGCCTGTTGGCAGCCTTCACTCAAACTTGGCACAGTTGTATAAAAAAACATGAATATTATATAACTTTACCTTGGGTTAAGGGGTGTGCTGTGGACCTTGACATTGGAGTCAGTGGTGCAAGGTGGGTCGTGGATTTGCTATAGCATGATATAGCATATTAAGATGAATGCATGTATGAAATATCAATGCACTCCCTGAAAACAGAAGTAAAACAAAATTTAACCCAACGATAAGTTATGAACGCACTAATTTGGTGATTTATACAGCATGATAGCTATTCAGATGAGGAATGCATGTATGAATGTGCTAAGTTTGTGACCTTGACCTTGGGGCAAGGGGTGGGGTGGGTGGGTCATGGATTTGCTGTAACACAATAGAGAATCATCAGATGAATGCATGCATGAAATATCAAGGCGTTCCCTGTAAAGAAACAGATTTTATAATAAAAACATTTACTCCAATGTTAAGGTTATGATGTTGATCTTGAGGAAAGGGGTGGAAGTGGGTCATGGACTTGCTGTAGCACAATACAGGATCATCAGATGAATGCATGTATGAACTATCAAAACGTTCCCTGTAAAGAAACAGAAGTTACACAACATTTACCCCAACGCTAAGTGAAATATCAAGGTGTTCCATGAAAGGAAACAGATGTTATAAGACATTTACCCCCAATGTTAAGTTTATGAATGTGCTAAGTCAGTGACCTTGACTTTGGGGTAAGGGTTGGGTGGTGGGTCGTGGAATTGCTACAGCATGATAGAGGGTCATCTGGGAAATGCATGTATGAAATAACAAGGTGTTCCATAAAGGAAAAGGAAGTTATAAGACATTTACCCAACGTTAAGTTTATGAATGTGCTAAGTTTGTGACCTTGACCTTGGGATAAGGACTGTGTGGTGGGTCATGGATTTGCTACAGCATGATAGAGGGTCATATGAGGAATGCATGTATGAAATAACAAGGTGTTCCATGAAATGAAACAGAAGTTATAAGACATTTACCCAACGTTAAGTTTGTGGACGCCGACGACGCCAGGGGTATGTCATAAGCTGTTCTGCACTTCGTTCAGGCGAGCTAAAAATGGCCGCCAAGGGGAGATAAGTCATCTGATGCTTTTTTTGAAAATGAATAGCGTTCCTCGTTTTCCTATGATAAATATGTATGGATAAGGATAAAGTGCTAAAATAAACTAGAAAATGTGTTCATAGAATACTGATGCCCCACATATTGCTTTGATAATAAATGAGGCCAAATTCCAAGTGAAATTTATTTTTTACGGACGGGACGGACAAGGGTAACACTAAATTCCTCCTCCACTATCGTGGTGGGGCATAAAAATGGCTATCAAGGGGAGATAAGTCGTGATCAACATGTATATCGAATTTGGTTATGATCGATCAAGTAGAACTCGAATGTGACAATAAGAAATGGCTGCCAAGGGGAGTAAGTCAACGAAGATTTTTTAAAATCAATAGACTTCTTCGTCTTACTGTGACAAACATGTATACCGAATTTGGTTAATATCCGTCAAGTTGAACTTGAGTTATTGCGTGGACAAGGATACAGAGTGCGAAAGTAAATGGCCGCCAAGAGTAAGTCATCGGAAATTTTGAAAATGAATAGGCTTCTTCATCTTGCCGTGATAAACATGTATAACAAAGTTAGTTAAGATATGTCAAGTTGAACTTGTGTTATTGCGTGGACAAGGATACTGAGTGCGAACATTAACAAGAGTTGTCAGAGGACAACGAAGCGCGCCAGGTAGCAGCAAAGGAACCGAGGGCACATTTGAATCCAAGCAAGGAAACAATATAGGCCGTTTACCCGAGCGTCCGAGCATTAAGGTTTCGATTTTTTTAGAAAAAAACGGACGGACGGACGAACGGACGAACGGACGCCTACGACGCCGAGGGTATGCCATAAGCAATTCTTCCTTCGGAAGGCGCGCTAAAAATGGCTGCCAACGGGAGACTAAGTATGTGGCCTTGACCTTGAGATCTGCGAGGATTTGTCACAGCATGATAGTAGAGCCTTAGAGGAATGCATGCATGAAATATTAAGAATTTTCGATGAAATAAATAGAAGTTATAACATATTTCTCTGATGTGAAGTTTTGTAAAGAGACTAAGTATGTGACCTTGACCTTGGGATCAGCGGGGCTGGACGGTCGTGGATTTTTCACAGCATGATAGTACAACCTTAGAGAAATGCACGAGTGAAATATTAAGAATTTTCAATGAAGGAAATAGAAGTTATAACTTATTTCTCTGATGTTAAGTTTTGTAAAGATACCAAGTATTTTGGGATCAGCGGGGGTTGGACGGTCATGGATTTGGTGCAGCACGGTAGTATAGCCTTACAGGAATGCATGTGTGAAATATTAAGCATTTTAGATGAAGGACATATAAGTTATAACATACTTCTCTGATGTTAAGTTTTGTAAAAAGACTAAGTATTTGACCTTGACCTTGGGATCAACGGGGGTTCGATGGTCCGGGATTTGGCACAGCATGGTAGTACAGCCTTACAGGAATGCATGTGTGAAATATTAAGCATTTTAGATGAAATAGAAGTTATAACATTTCTCTGATGCTAAGTTTAGTGACTGACGGACGCACGGATGGACAGACGGACGGACGCACGGACAACCTGACTCCAGTATACACCCCCCCCCACAACTTAGTTTAAACATATTTTATTCTAACTCGTTGCGGGGGTGGGGTATGACAATGTGAGAACTGAATTTCTTACATTTCAGCCAGTAGTTTACAGACATATAACGATGAATTACACCACTCGGCAGCAGTAGTTTACACCACTCTTGTGCTTACCATATTATGGAGAAATGACATCAATAACGTAGTAATGACGCGTTTCCTTTGACTACTCAAGTCACAGTTTCCGTCACTACAGCCCGCCTCCAGAAAATTAATTTGCATATCTCTTGGCTGAATTTTACCCGCGATTCGCTTTGCTTTTATGAAGAATCATGTGTGAAATGTAAGAAAATGTTTATTTAACCAGGTGAGTTGATTATCTTGAAATACTGCCCTTATGATAGTATCCTACTGCTAAACAAACTCGATTTGCTATTTGCTACGCTCACTCATTTGTTGAGCTTAAGGACCCAATCACTTGTGCATTATTTCTCAATAATCAGTTCAACTTGTTAACCCTTAGACCGCTACTGATAACAATTGTCGTCTGCTGTTGGTTTCATATCTTGCGTTATTTGTCAATAAAAACATGGTTTGACAGCACTTCAGAATCATTTCCAATGGAAATGATTCTGAAGTGCTGTCAAACCATATTGTAAATTATTCTAAAGTGCTGTCAAAGCATGTTTTTGATGATACAATTGGAAAATAGAAAATAACAAGAATTCCGCGGAATAAAATGTCTCGCCTTGTTCCGCCTTGACCTTGACCCTGACCCTGGGGCATTGACCTTGACCCTGGGGCCCCGAGAATAGTCCTATATTCATCTACATATCATAGTAAAGATATGTATAAAGTTTGATGACTGTAGCTGATAAGGTGTTGAAGTAATGACCGTAACACGAAAACTTAACATTGAATGATGACGCCGCCGCCGCCGACGCCGCCGCCGACTCCGGAAAAGCAAAACCTATGTCTCGCTTTCCAAAAAGCAGACGACAAAACAAATAAGATAGCGGTCTAAGGGTTAAATAAACGGTATGTACTCTCTGACGTAGTCAATGACATAGAGTCCAGTCAAAACAAGTTTGTTACGTGACTAATAATTGTGAGCGCATCCACGTAAATTATGAATGTTATATTTGACACATATGTTCAGAAAACAAATCTACCGCTAAATGTTCTTTTACCAACTGTTTTGCTCACATTTCATCAATATCTGAGACCCAGGTTCTTTAATTAACATGAGGAAAAATGTCAAAACATATTCTAATTTCATAAATAGGATTCAGAAATAGGATACCGATTTTAAAAATTTGACACGAAAATAGCTCGTTATCAGGCGAGAAGAGTGTATTATTTAATCAGGAGCTACACTGGTCACTAATCCCATAAGCTCCACTACACCGATCACAGCCACAAATGAAGGTCATAAATAAAGCGTCAATTTTGGACATACACCACTAGCAGATGACGTTGTCTACATTTATGTAGTTGTAGCCATCACAAGGAATGGACTTACACATGAAATCGTAATATTGAAAATTAATACAGAAATTGATGCAGACACATAGTTTCGGGTGTGCACCTCTAAACAAACGATGTGGCCCAAGTTCGACTTAAACATGAAAACTTAACACTGTGGATACCACCCGTTGCTCACCAGCTTCCACCAATCCAATAACTGAGATGTTTATCAGGGGGGGGGGAGGGGGGGGGGAGCGTGTGAAAGGTGAGCGGCAGACTTATGTTGGCAAATAGGTTTAGCGGTAGGGCAAATGGAGCAAAATGGAGTAAAAAGACGGCCATTTGCCACGAGGTATGTACATTTTCGTTGTTTTATTGATATTTTAATTTAAAACACGAGGAAGCCATATAGCCTATGGCACGACGGAACATATCATAGATCTGCGAATGCAGACACTTTGTTAAACAAGAGCTCCGCGGAGCAAGATGTCACGCCTGGCGCAGTTTGATAGTACATACGGAGCTTTTAATAACCTTGCGGTTAGTGAGCACCATGGGCTTTCTGTAGAATGATGCGGGATGTTGTTACAAATACATGTATGGAATATCAAAGCATAAACCGAGTGTTAACTTTTAAAAAAACAGAAATTTCTAAGTCAGCGACCTTGACCTTTGGGGTTAGCGGTGTTACAAATGCATGTATGGGATAGTAAAGCATAAACTGAGCGTTAAATTTTCCAAACACGGAAATGTCTAAGTCAGTGACCTTGACCTTTGGGGTTTGCGGGCACCATGGGCTTTCTGTAGAATGATGCGGGATGTTGTTACAAATGCATGTATGGAATATTAAAGCATAAACTGAGCATTAACTTTCGCAAACACGGAAATTTCTAAGTCAGTGACCTTGACCTTTGGGGTTAGCGGGCAACATGGGCTTTCTGTAGAATGATGCGGGATATTGTTACAAATGCATGTATGGACTATCAAAGCATAAACTGAGCGTTAACTTATCCAAACACAGACATTTATAAGTCAGTGACCTTGACCTTTGGGGTTAGCGGGCACCATGGGCTTTCTGTAGAATGATGCAGGATGTTGTTACAAATGCATGTATGGAATATTAAAGCATAAACTGAGCGTTAACTTTTCCAAACACAGAAATTTCTAAGTCAGCGGCTTTGACCTTTGGGGTTAGCGGGCACCATGGGCTTTCTGTAGAATTATGCTGGATGTTGTTACAAATGCATGGATGGAATATTAAAGCATTCCATTGAGGGAAACAGAAGTTACAATGAATTAACCTGAGCATTAAGTTTTAGAAACAGAGCTAAACGCACAAACTTAACGTTGAATGCATGTGAAAAGAAGGTCAATGAACCATGAAAGGTAGGTCAAGGTCAAATGGGCTCCCTCTGGGTGAGATGGTTACACCACAGTGTTGATGTATACCAAGTATGGAGGTCGTAGGAATTATAGTTTTCTGGAAACTGAGCTAAACGCAAAAACTTAGCGTGAAATGTTGACGCCGCCGACGCCGCCGCCGCCGCCGCCTACGCCGACGGAAAAGCTGTGCCTATGTCCTGCTTCTGCTAAAGCAGGCGCGACAAAAATGCAGTGACAAAAAAGTTATTGAAGGATTTGTGGTCTCCTCTGTGTAAACAAACCATGCCGTTACGAATTTTGTAGACATTTTCCGGTTGATTTTAATGCAAATACGATCTATACCCCTGTATATAACCCATGTAGCCCACAACTATCCACTATTTAACCATTTTTAAGGGATTTCGCCATTCGCATACCTCTCACATCCGTGAAAACGATGTGTAAGCACTCTAAAGGTCCGGCGGTTGGAATTACATGTAATTACAAAGGTTTGTGGTAGGTTTGTTTGGCAAATTGTGTGGCAACGTATTAATAAGTATAGTTATATATGTTCATTATTGATACAGTCTTGTGTTCCCTGTGTCATTGATGGCCGATGGAGGTATACGCAATTCAGTAGAAAAGAAATCCCTAGCGGAACATTTCACCTGTACCCGTGTTGAGAATACTTTCTGAGCCGGTTTGAGTTCATTTTGCTTTAAAATATGTTCCTTAAAGTGTTCAAGCATCCAAAACAACTCCAATACTCAGTGGAATTGACTTGCAGTTCTAATGTAGTTCTAATTTGTTTGGGGGGACAGTACATCGCTGAATGCGGAGTACATTATTTTCCACGTTGAAGACCACCGTTGTACTCATACCATATATCACAGACATTCGGTGTGTTTCGTCTTTCATCGGTATAACTATATACACATGAACAAGGCTTCTAACTTTGGTCAGACACAACATCGTATCGTAAGAACTTCCGCAATTATATTAACGCTAATGTGAATATTTTGGCGGACAGTGCACATGTTCATTTGAGAAGTATTCCTATCTTGATAAAATAGCATAGGTAGAACATAATTATGCAATGAATTACAGCTGCTTTTCCTAGGTCGTAAACAACCTCTCATCATAACAAATGAATGTGTTTAAGGCTCCAACGTCAATATTGTAGTGGCAAGTTCATATGATCATTTGAGAATTATGGTTATCCTGCAGAAATACATAGAATGCCTAGCAACTTACAATTTTAAACATGTTATTTTGTTATGATACGAGGTCGTGTCCAAAATTAGAAGCCTTGGAGTTATAATAATGTAATTTATTTCCCATACATACTGCCTACCACACCCCACCGACACACTATATGGACGACATTTATATAAAATGAGTTATTATGATCAATTGGTAGCCAGTTGAAAATAGAACATTTGACATTTGCAAGAAGTCTTGAATAGATAGTGGTTCTTATCGTTTTCTCAACCGGCAATTGAAATGTGTCTTCCGCTTTGGTAGCGATCTCAATTGAAAAGGAATTTGATGTTTGCCTTGCAGTCCGATATGAAAATAATGCATTATCTCAAGTATTTTATCGAGACATTTGCTTTTACCGAATCGCTTCGTTCACAGTTCATTTCGCCTTTAATGACTTGTTTGCAGGAATGTTAAATACAGTAAGTGTAAGTAAGTATGAAGTCAGAATCACAATAACATGTTTAAAAGTGTTCAGTAAAATAATATATATTTTTCGTTATTATCTACAGTCGGGTATAATATACGCAACAGACTTCACCGCTCGTGGGGTCAATTGCGTATAAAAGGCATTTACTCTAATAAATCCCTCACCTATACCCACGGTGCAATTCTCTCGGCTCAAGTTGATTTAAAGGTAATCAGCAGATGGTGGCCGAGAGTCACGGCGTCAAATTTCTACGCCACTGCCCGTGTTCGATTCTCGCCCAGTTTGTCTGTGCAAAGGATGTGATTTTCTTGCTACGTCAATTATACGTTGTCTCGGATGGGGACCTTAAACGGCGGTCCCGAGTTTTCAAAGTTAACCTCATTCCCGTCTTCACTCTCTTGCAGACGGCATGCAAAGTCATCGAGCCAGTGAAGATGTGAAACTATATATCTCTCCTCTCTATATATCTCTCGCTGTCTCCATCACATCCTACATATGAGACATGCCATGTTATTTTGTACATCTGCGTAATTTCATGAAAATACGTTTACAAAATTTACAATTATTTTCCGTAAATGGCGTTAAAAGTTTAAAAACTAATGCACGACTTGTCGACCTAGGTTGGGTTTGTAACCAAATGGTGAATATGTATTTCAGACAATTTATGTTATCCGGGTAACCACATATATGTGCATTGGGACACCATCGGTAAATACAAGGTCGCACTAAAAGCTGATTATTGTCCAATGTCAAAAGTTGTTCGCACTGAAGCAAATTATCAATAAACTTACAATGTAAACAGACATGCCGTTGCCGTTTACATATTACATATATGTGGCTGTGACTGGAGAAATGGGGCTTATGTTGTGACCAGTGTAGCTCCTGATCAAATATCACACCCCTGTAGCCTGATAACGATCTGTATTGCTTGTGCGGATGCTCCAGCTCTATTAGGACCGTCCTGTGGCATAGTAAGGAAGCTACACCGGTCACAAAACACATAAGCCCGTTTCTCCATCATAAGCTGATTATTGTACAGTGTCAAAAGTTGTTTGCAATGTAGCAAATTATCAATAAACTTACAAAATAAACACACAATGTGTTCATGATGGCCGGACAGACCTGCTGATAAACAGACAGACCGACACGGTTGTAAGTGTACAGTCAAACCTGTGAATAAAGGCCAGCCATGGGAAGTGACAAATCTGGCGTTTGTTCACAGGTGGTCTTTATTCGCAGGGTCAGTTATATAGTAATTGTGCCATTGAGACAACACAACTGTGGCCATTAGGCCACATAAAATTAATTTATTGATTATCATCCGAATTTTGTGAAAAAATGGGGCGGGTGGGCGTTTTTTATTTTTTATTTTCAGGCAATACCAGGAAGAGACAATTAAGGGCTATATGTTCAAATACATGTATGCAAATCCGTTTTGTAATATCATTGTTATATTGAAGTGTTGCTAGTCATGTATCTACTTTCCTGCAACTCAGAAAGGAAGCATTTTGTTTTAATTCTAGATGGCATTTCCTGCATTCTGCTGCATTTAAGAGACAACATTAGTAGGTATCTCATACAATTTTTTGTAGCAAAAGCACAGGTAACAAGGGGAAATTCAATGGTAATTTTATGACAATCATTAAAATGATTTGTCTGATTTGTATGAGGTTTCACCATCTACACATATTTGGAAGTGTTCAAAATGCAAATACCAATAGTATATTTATACTATATCATTATGCATGTGTGTAATCTGTTTTAGTATGTACATGTATTACAAAAAAAATAAACAAACAACATATTACAGTCAGTTGTCAGGAATGGCACTGTTCCCGCACTCGGTAAAGTCAATATTTTACATTTGAAATTACATAATCAAATTAACATTTTATTACCAGGATACTCACTACATTACACAGGGTGTTTGTTTTCCCAAATCACGATCACGTCCCGATCCCAAACCCACAGCAAAAAAAAAAAAAGATTTGGTCCATCGCCGCCCCGGTTCCGACGCCTCTGTAATACTGATAATACTGTATATCTGTGTGTACGGTATCTCGCATTGTGTGCTTTAACTTGTAACTCAGTATATGGTTGCAGCTTGATCATATTAGCAGAAGTATACAAATATTAAGGTCTCTCATGTTCAGTTTCTGTTGTCGATTTCATCAAAATTCCAGTCTACGAACTTAGCAGACTTTGAGGGAGTAAATCTTGACTAATAAACACAATTTAAATATATTTTTACAATCCAATTATTAATATGTCACTTTTCAAGAACCAGAGTTTTAAATATATAATAAAATGGTTTTAGAAAGTAATTTGTGTCAAGTTGCCCTTTTTTGTGACCGATGTATGCGGAGACATTCGTCCGATTAATGATATCGTCCACTAACGGGCACCCATTCAACGATCCATTTACAAAATCATTATACAAATCAGTGAACGTCGAGTCCAAGCCGGCCTTTACACCAATCCAGTTTTGTGGTCTATGTATTTGACTGTGACAAAATATATAAGATTGTGAAATTTTACTGCAGAAAACTAAACAAGCAGCGCAGAAAATGATGGCAGAATAAGTGATCACCATGCAATCATACCGACGCTTTATTTACATACTATATTTATTACCGCAAAGCGCCTGCGTGAGAAACCTGTATAATTCGCGGACAATACGGCGACTTCTTTTTTCACGAATATTTTCAAATATTTTTTTCTTCTTTTTTTGCGACGGGCACAATAAAAAATGTTGAGGGGCGGACGGGGATGATACTCAATAAATTAATTTTATGTGACTTTACAGCCAGGGGATTGCTATTCGGAGGTGGTCTTTAGCACAGGTTCGACTGTATATACAACAAGAGTGCCGCAAGTCACAAAATACGCCCGTCGAATACAGGCCAGACAGCGAAGATGCAGAAATGTGAAGCTGTCACCAAGGCAAGAAACATTAATGAGAATTTGAAAGTCTATAGCATTATTTCTTCATCTCGTTGTGCTAAATATGTATACTAATTTAGGCAGAGATAGACAAGTAGAGTGTAAAGTAGAAAGTATGAATTGCATACAATAATGTAGAACGAATGGCTAAGTTAAAAAGGTGATATTTTTGTTAAACAATATTGTTTCGGCATACAAACACCAAGGTACACATCTTCAATATGTGTAGAAGACGTGTGTATAGTTTCAGAACGATCGACTGAAAGGTTTCGGTGGAGTTGTGTACACAAACTCTGTACCATATATATAATTAGCATAGAAAAATGTAGAACAAATGGCTAAGTTAAAAAGGTGATATTTTTGATAAAAAATATTTTTTCGGCATAAAAACACCAAGGTGCACATCTTCAATATGTGTAGAAGACGTGTGTATAGTTTCAGAACGATCGACTGAACGGTTTCAGAGGAGTTGTGTACACAAACTCTGTACCGTATATAGAATTGCATAGAAAAATGTAGAACAAATGGCTAAGTTAAAAAGGTGATATTTTCCTTAAAAAATAACGGTTTCGGAGGAGTTGTGTACACGAACTATGCACTTTTTCTTCAGCCGCCCGCCCGCCCGCTCGCTCGCTCGCTCGCCGTGCGGTAATACATAATACGTACCGTTTTTTAAAAACGGTCGTATAAAAATAGCAACCAGCACAGGCATGCAACCAGCACATGCCGCCGACCTTTTTCGCATACAGTTCACATCGCCGGACGTTTGGAGTGCTGCTTACACATCGTTTTCACGGACGAGAGGTATGCGAATGGCGAAATCCCTTAAAAATGGTTAAATAGTGGATAATTGTGGGCTACATGGGTTATATGCAGGCGTATGGACGTATTTTCATTAAAATCGACCGGAAAATGTCTGCAAAATTCGTAATGGAATGGTTTGTTTACACAGAGGAGACCACAAATCCTTCACTAACTTTTTTGTCACTGCATCTTTTAACAAAGTGTATGCATTCATAGATTTATAATATATTCTGTTGTGCCATAGGCTATTTGGCTTCTTCGTGTTTTAAATTAAAATATTAATAAAACAACGAAAATGTACCT
>CM055267.1:46922613-47049228 GCA_029237695.1 Conchocele bisecta
CCAAGATTGAGAGTACTGATTGGGATAAATTTAGGGAAAAACTTGGAGATAAAGTCGGAAGAAATGTTACAGCACCAATATAATTAATTAATTAATATAACAATTTATTATTAATAATAATAAACAATTTAAATAAATAAAACAAAAAAGTTTTAGGTCCTGCCGAGGCTCGAACCCGCGCCAGCAAAACCCTTCTGGGTCCACCCCGCTAAGCCCTTGCTTAAATCTCTTCTATTCTCTTCTCTTTTTTTGACTTAGCGAAGTGTGTCACGCTCACATCTCCTTCACCCCATCATTGGGCCGATACCGCGGACCCCTCCTCTTCATTACCTCCATCCGCTATAATGTGTAGAGCGGCCAGAGTGAAGTACATGTGGCGAAACCTATCTCACTTTTGAGATATTATTGCCGGCGTCCCGACACTTAACTGTGTTTATTTCTCGTATATAAACCTAACTTTGTTGGTGGAAATATTATATTAATTAATAAATTAATTAATATGTTTGCTATATAATAGGGGGGGTTCCACTTTAAATTATAAATAATTTTATAATTTTATTAAAATTAATTAATTAAATCACGAACCATCCCGGAAATTCGTGAACTATATAACCCTCACTAAGTGTTTATAAACTGTGTACACACCACCTGTGTAAATTGATAGCCCGTTTACATACAATCGATAAGGCTATAAATAACCGTGTGTGTACCGTCTGTTTACCTCGGCTATAAATATACACATGTTCATAACCCGTGTAATTGAAACATAGTCGTCTGTTTGGTGTTGTGATTACAACATAAATTAATTAGTAGTGTTTTTTCTGTTCAATAATAATTTTTCAATATCTTTAAAAGCGATATCGTAGAAATGTATATTCATAAACGAATCGTTGGGTTTTAACAATTTTATATAATACACCCTAGTTTCATATCCGATACGCATTATCCGTCTTAATGTTTGTATTTGCCTCTTGTATAATTCGCATAATTGCCGGTATAATATTGTAAATGCAAAATTTTTATCGGAGCGTCATAAATTACGCTGATATTTCGCCTAGTGTTTTCAATTTATAGAATTTATATATAGACTATAACCCCCGTATTTTTCGTAAACTTCTTCAACACAGCCATTATAAATTTTCAATTCCCATTGTATTTTATTATCCATTTTCTCTAATAATATTTGTAGGGTTTTTTCTGTTCAATTTTATAAAAGCAGTTTGATCCTTGTACCCACGACATATCAAAACTACACATCAGAGATCGGTTCTAATCTTTCTAACTGACTTTTCCGATTTGAAATTAATTACTAAACGATAATACTTGCGAGCACGTAATCCCTTGATAACCATTCGATGAGTAGCCTGAGTGCCACCGCATGGTGGACATAGCAGTGACTCGGCTTTGGTCCCTACCCTACAATGCCGACATGGGCGAGGCGAAACGGAACCTCTTCGCATCCATGCACGGTGATGTTTGCAATATTCGTAAATACCGGTACGAAAACATCTCTCGTGACTACCTGTCTTCAACCACGCACAATTAACTAGAACCATTGTGTGATTATATATACTGAGTATAACATAGGGATTTCTTATCTTTAATAGGGTGTATTTCACCTTATCGATTATTGCACAACACTACCTGGTGTTTCATCTTCAGGTTTATATTTAGTAACAGCCTTCGCTTCGTGGTCGTGTGGGCTAAGGCGCCACTCTATGGAGACGTGGGTTGTGAGTTCGAATATCGGCTAGACCTAAAACTTTTTTATCATTTTGACTCTCCTATACTACTACTCATCATAAGGGAGCTACCAAGTTTCACGTCTGTAGCTATTACAGTTTAAATATATTACGAGTTACAAGGCAACATTGGGAAATTCTAAGTCGAAAAGGGGGAGATAATCTTTTACACGGGGGTCAAATCAAATAGCGAAATAAACTTTGTGCATTGACTCATCATAAGGAAGCTATATGTACATACCAGGTTTCATGTCTGTAGCTATTACGGTTTAAAAGTTGTACAAGTTACAAGGCAAAATTGCCAAATTCTAAGTCGAAAAGAGGAAGATAATCCATTACTCGGGGTCGAATCAAAAATAAAAATAAACTTTGTGCATCTACTCGTCATAAGGAAGGTACATACCAAGTTTCAGGTCTGTAGCTAGTATAGTTTAAACGTTCTACGAGTTACAAGGCAAAATTTAGAAATTCAAAGTCGAAAAGGGGAAGATAATCCATGACCGGGAGGTTGAATAAAAAACTAAAAATAAACTTTGTGCATTGACTCATCATAAGGAAGCTACATACCAAGTTTCAGGTCTGTAGTTATTCCGGTTTAAATGTTTTACGAGTTACAAGGCAACATTGGGAAATTCTAAGTCGAAAAGGGGGAGATAGTCCATTACCCGGGGGGTTCGAATCAAAAATCAAAATAAACTTTGAGCATTGACTCATCATAAGGAAGCGACATACCAGGTTTCGTGTCTGTAGCTATTACGGTTTAACAGTTGCACGAGTTACAAGGCAAAATTACCAAATTCTAAGTCGAAAAGGGGAAGATAATCCATGACCTGGATGTTGAATAAAAAATCAAAATAAACTCTGCACATCTACTCATCATAAGGAAGCTATATGCCAAGTTTCAGGCCTGTAGCTATTACGGTTTATAAGTTTTACAAGTTAAAGTCCTTCGGTAAGGGAGATAATCAATATACACCACTACCACGGGAACTATTTTCAGGCGAGCCAAGCACTAATTATAGCCATTGGTCATGGTTGGATTTTGTTTTGTTATTAGTTCACATAGTTAACCTATCTCCTGTGATATATAATAATACCTTACTTGTTTATGTTAAAAACATGTAGTCTCAATAGCGTATCGCTGTAACGGTATTGTTGTAGAAAGAGCAACTAATTTAATAATTATTACGTTCAAAATGTTTGCACTAATACTGATTAGACTTATATACATGTACAAACATTATCATCGTAAACTGCCCAGTAGTCGTGAGGTTAAGGTTGCCGGCTCTTGTGATTAACTATCGATTGCCAAAAGGGTCGGAAGTTCAAAACCTCGACTTGATATATATTTTTTTCCCATTATTTTTTTGTGATTTTCACAATTTTATGATTTTATTCAAAATAGCTATAAACAGCTAGAAACTGTCGGGTGTATCTGAGTATCGGAATTAACATCTCGTAGCCGATATTAAAATATATAATAATATATAAATCAGAGCAAATTAGTACGTTAAATCGCTATTGACGACAAATGAGTTTACGCGTATCCAACAATATAAATCAGATCTTTATGATTTTCGAAATTTTTGCAGAGAAATTCATTACCGTTTCCAATTATTGTTGAGGTATATTATCATGATTAGCACACTGTGTCGCTAAGCGGATACGGCTACTTAGGGTATGGGATCACGTGGTCTAACAATTGTTTACACTGGATTAATGGTGGCGGTGAATGAGATTTTGGGTAAATCTTACTTGTCATCAACACCTTGTTCTAGCCGTTATCACTACGTTAGCCGAATTACTTATGTAGGTAGGCTGAACATTATGCAGATAAATTTGATCTGACGGAATTGAACGTTGTTTAAACTTTGTCCAATTCATTTGCACTGGTCAAAATATGAACTGAAAATGGTAACTGGTGTGACAGAAATCCGTACGCGGACGAATAAAAAACATGTTTTGTTATACATATCATTTATAGCGAAATAGCGATAACATCTATTGTTTTAATAATATGCATAACTATTGTAACTAATTTTTAATACCGATATAATTATGAATAATATACCATAATTTTTTAGGCCTGTGTGAATGGCCTCAATTAGCTGGATTAGTTTTTACTTATATTCATGCGCAATCGAGAGAAAATCAAAACATGTAATATATACAAATATTATTTAAAGGAGTACCGATATGATATATTTAAATAATAAACATATTGAAAATATATACTATAATAGCTTAAAACATAATTTACAGATAAAAAAAAGTCACTGAATATTTAACAGCATTACCTATTGCGCGGGCACCCCAGCAAACCCCCTATTTACGTAGGTCACTGGGGGTCTGCTGTGGTACGTTTGCTAAAATATTGTTTGCGTAATATCCATGACCCGGGAAACAAATAAAAAATCGAAATAATCTTTGCGCATCTACTCATTATAAGGAAGCTACATACCAAAGATTCAGGTCTTGTATTACAGTTTAAAAGTTTTACGAGTTACAAGGTTGGTGACTGACGGACCGACTGACGGGCGGGGGCGGGCGGACCGACGGACAAAGTTAACACTTAATGCCTCCTCCACTATTGTCACTGTACTCATCATAAGGAAGCTACATACCAGGTCTTGTATTACAGTTTAAAAGTTTTACAAGTTACAAGGTTGGTGACTGATGACCGACCGACCGACCGACCGACCGACCTTAAGGTAAGGTTAACACTAAATTCCCCCTCCACTATTGTGGTGTGGCATAAAATAATACAACTTCAAACTTTTGTAAGGTCCACTTTTTAGCAATTTTTACATGTAAATCATGATATTTTGGTGAAGACAAAATAATTGATACATGCAATTCTTAGTAAAACGAGAGAATTTTTAGAAATATTTACAGTAAACCGTAATGTTAAAATTGAAATTTGTCAATCTCTAGAAAGATGCAACAAATGACAAGGTAAAGTCTGAATTGCAAGAATATAATATAATACAGAATAACATATTTATTATAATAGTATGCCGCTCTCTAATACTAGCCCCACTCCCATATTTGCATTTTAAACATGTTCTTTTCCAAATACAAAAGCCATTAAAAACATCTTGATCCTATTTTCCACGTTTTGATCCCCACACAAAGTGCATAGCCCCGGGGGCGTTTATTAGAAGAAATACAGTACATATACGGTGCTGTTTGGTGATTTCGCGCAGCTAATATAGGGCTAACTGTATTGTAATTTTCAAATTTGCGGTGTATATCAGAAAATGATAGGTCAGAAAATCCGCTTAATGGCGACGCGCTAGCGGAGCCATTAAATATGTTTTGTAAGGAAGGTAATATCCGCCATAATTCTATTAGGCTTGATGCTTGCTTGCTGATGATATTCTAAGTTCTACCCGTCTTATTACAATTCTATATGGCTTGATGCTTGCTGACTGGTGCCATTACAACTTACTTTCATGTTATTTTATTCGTCATTCGTGTTTGTGACATTTGAAATCTTCTTGGTTATAGTCTAAATTGCATGTGCATTTGGCTTGATGCTTTATTCATTCACACTGTTTCAATGCGTTTGTGTTGTTTACATTCTAAGTAGCTTGATGATTAATTCTTAGTGACATCCGGAGTTCCATTATTGATTATTGCATCGCTGTTTTGCCATTCGTTATGATACCTCGCTAAGCCTAGCCCCTTGACAACAACAATTGCAACAGTAATTTGGGAACAACCATTATGACGCCAGGTGCACTGCTAAAACATAAAATGATTTAATATGCTGGTACCCGTCCTACAATGCGTTGCTCTCTAAATTGGTTCCATGTCCCTAACGGTGTTGATGTAGATTGATGCCGCCTTTTCTGTTGCGCCATGTTTAGGTTAAAAGACACCATGAAGTTTTATTGTATAATTTAACCAAATCCCAGCCAGTCTTTCCTACTTTCACTATTCGTATGGATGTTGTGGGACAAACCTCGTCATGTCTCCCAATATTGTTTACATTATTTGGCGACGGAAACTCTGTTTACATCACGTGACCAACAGGCTCAGTGTTTTCTTTTAAATGATTCAAATATGCTGAAAACTGGTGTTAAAAACACCCCTTTTCTAACCTTAAACCTAGAGTGTACATGCCAGGTTATAATATAGTGAGACATGTTTTTCTTTATTCTTTCAATCTGACATTTTTCTGGCAAAATTATTACCATTTCCAGATGTACTAATTGACATTATTATACTTTTTATATCAAACGCGAAATGCCAGTTTGATATCAGGGGCGATAACCGGGGTGCCTTAAAATGATAACGGGAGCAACTATTTATTCCATTTATTTATTTTTTGATGTGCAATATCATACTTTGTCATACCGCAGATAAGTTTCTCGGCTTTTTATTGGCTAGCTTGCCTGGTCATATATATTATATGACCTGCCAAGGCCGTCGAACATAGAGAAATTGAGATTCCCTCCGGCGCCTCGCGTCCAATGAAGACACATTTTGAAAGCGTCTAGCGATTGCGAATTGTATTCCTCACTAAGCACAATACAACCCCGAATTGATCAATACATTTAACAAACTGTACACTCAAAACCAGTCTTTATTGTTTATGTTTCCATAAATATTCTTCGCTCATCAAAATGTTAGCGAAAAATTAGCCAAAATAACGAAAATTGCTTTTCAAATCTCAACACGCTTGCCTTCGTGACACGGCTATATTTGGGTCACAAACTATGGGTTCCACGCACGAAACCGCGGCGTAGCAATGACAGCGAATGTTTGGGAACCAGTCGCATTATTCTAGAGGCGCCAAAGGGAGAGCAGATCGATAGAGCAATGGAATATAAATTAAATTACACGATATAAAAAAACTGTCATAAAGTCGTTTTCGATGGATTTCTTACTCCATATTTAGTTTGTTTTCGTTTAATAAAAAACCAAAATGTTCATTTACGCCTTTATATTAAGACTGACGGTAGAAAATCGAATCTCGGATTATGAAAAATGCAAAGATCAAAAGAAGAGATATGTTTATAAGGCCAAATACAGGATCTGCGGTATGACAAATACGTTATTGTGATTCTACACAGGCTATATGGTGTAATATTGCCCGTGTAATATTGCTATCGCCTCGGGTGAACATACCTCCAGACGGGCAATATTACACCATATAGCCTGTGTAGAATCACAATAACTTATATTATGATATGTCGATAACAATATTTATTCAGAATTTAGTTGATATAAATAATTTAAAAATACTGCATCATTTGCATATGGAACTAGCTTGATACCACCGCGAGTCTATGAGTATATTACATACTACTAAATAATTATATCTGTGTAGCTGGCACTCGTAATTTTTAAAAGTGGTGGACTAGTTGTAATTCTACACTTATTTAAGTTCCATAAAGAAAAGTTTTTACCTACTAGATGGGACCCCAGCTTCATCAATAATTAAATCTCTATTTTAATTAGTCAAGATCCAGAGCAGAATGGGTACAGATTATTGGAAATTAGGTCCCACAACATCCATAAGAATGAAAGTAGCAGAGAATAGCAAAATGTGTGGTAACGGGTTAGTGTTTTAGGGAAAAGCAATGGTAGTGGCCCACCTTAGTCTGATCCCGGACGGTTATTGATTTTCATCGGTAACGGGCCAGTTTGACAGTCAACCTGTGTAAGTTATCATATGTGTAACTTGCTATAAAAATGTGATTGCTTTCAATTACGTACATATGTAATTTAATTATCAGGATACATGTATGTATAAAACACATTGGTAAGTCAAACACCATACATACATATGCAATTTAGTTAATATAGGTTAGAGAATAAGAAATGGTTCGAAATCGTGAAGACGGTAAAAGTAGTCCGGTATGAACAAAATCGTGCGGGTGTTTTGAGGTCACTGACACAGTTTGCTTGCAAATCTTGATCCATTACTACCCAGTTTCACTTGAGGAACATGTTGGTCATGTGATGTAAAAAGAGTTTCCGTGGCCAAAATAAAATGTAAACAATATTGGGGGACATGACGAGGTTGGATTTTTCTGTCTTAGGAGTAAGTGAAGCACTTGTTTAATTCATGCAGAACCAGTACAGACCGGCTGCAGGTCATGTACAAGTAGGTACCACAACATCCATACGAATAGTGAAAGTAGGAGAGACTGACCTTATTGGATGGGATTCGGTTAAAGTGTATAGTAAAACTAGTTGATGTCTTCTAACCTATACTGTGATTATTTGTAGGTGAAATCTTACATCAACACCGGCATTGGAGGTGTGCCTCAAACAGCCAATCACATCTCGTACTATTATTTATTAGTCGGAGGATTCCTAACATTGACAGAGTGCCATCTGGCGTCATAATGAGGCACTACTAACCTATATATTGCTTGCATCATTATGCATGTGGCTTGATGCTTTCTGCTTGCGGGTTTCCACTTTCGGACTCTGGCTTGATGCTTACTTCCTGCGGCTTTGTCCTTACTGCTTTCGGCCTTATTCAAAGTGCTAAGTGCTTGTTCTTACTTTCTATTGCAAATGCTTAGTGCAATAAAACGGGGACACGAATAAGGACGTATCAATAATTGTAATGCAAATAAGACGAATGAACAAAGAAATCTGCAGCATGGACATGTAAGAAAGACAAATACAACAAGCAGATTTAAAATGTAATAAATACTAATGACTAATGAAATAACATGAATATAAGTTGTAATGTCATCA
This sequence comes from Conchocele bisecta, assembly GCA_029237695.1. Lineage (NCBI taxonomy): Eukaryota > Metazoa > Mollusca > Bivalvia > Lucinida > Thyasiridae > Conchocele > Conchocele bisecta. Next base: position 46,931,079 of record CM055267.1, read on the forward strand.
GCAAGCAAGCATCAAGTCACATATAATTATGGCGGATATTGTGGTACGAGCAGGCAATTACTTGCATGAAGCCTACAGACATTATCTGACTGATTCCATAGTGCTTGCCGGGACAGCCCACGACCGTACAAATAGCCGCACAATATTCGGGCATGTCACTTAGAGTCACCGCCATTACTGAAGGCAGTCGAACAGACCAACCTCGTTGAAGATACGTACCTTTCACTTGGAACCGCTGTCCTACGGAGCCATCCGATCTACAGCACCTTGCTAGGTATCTAAGACAGGTAAGCGTCTACAATATTACCTTCCATAGTTTTGCGACCTATCATTTTCTGATATACGCAGAAAATTTGAAAATTAAAATGCGGTTAACCTATTTCTAATGCACTCCTTTACTACTGGCGTAGGAATACATATTGAAATAATTTGTGACCGTTCATCAACAATGATATACCACAGGTGGAAGACTCGGACCTATGACATCAAAAAAATGCCTATTAAAAAAAAATCCCATTACCCCACCCACTTGGTCTCGTACATTACCATCTTCTATAAATAGAATATGGTACTGTACGAGACCAAGTGGGTGGGGTAATGGGATTTTTTTTTAATATGCATTTTTTGTGTGTCGTAGGTCCGAGACTTCCACCTGTGTGATATCCCTGTAATGTATGACCATCAGCCAATCAGATTGTGTGATATTTATAGAGTGCATTAGAAAGAATCAATAAAGTAACCGATCATAAATATCCCATATTCAGACCTACAACTTTATATGCATAATAACTCACCATTTCGCCGTATTCCTACTAAATATCATGCAATAAAACAAAGTACAACAATGTAAATGGCCGCGATTTGTGCACTCACCTTGGGTATTCCCTAAAATCTGGATGTCCGGTGTACTTGCGCAGTGCGATTTTAGTGACGTAATTCCATTATATTTGTCTATGGTGGCCAATACACGCCAACATGAGTGTCAGTTCTACGGTCAGGGAAGGGGGTCAATAATTCAGTCAGTGACAAGTTACAGTCGGCGAATAAATTAATGTCCGTATAACACATCCAGCGTAGATTATTACCCAGATTAATGGAAGTACTCAAAATACTATCACAAATAATTTACGACACATTTGTGCTTCCATACATTTAACAAAAATTCCCCAATGACGTCATTTACATGTTTTAATATACTCGACCCGGGGCCAACTATTTCATTCATAAAACGGATGTAAACATGGCGTTGACAGACGATGTCTTCTGCAAAATGTGATCGATGATGTAATTTTGCTAATGTAAACAATACCGAAGCCGCTTGATTTTGTATTATTTTCTTGACGAACTGACACAAGAAACAACTTGTACTCACAAAATATACTTTGACTGGCCAAATATCGTCAGAAGTTTTATAGTTTATGAAAAGGTTGACTTCACCAGAGAGGTTAACAAGGCGCAAATAAACAGGTGCGCAAAATCACCGGACGCGCGAAATCACCAGACACAACTGTAGTGTCTTTTGATATCAAGTTCTTAACGCAAGGCTACGAAATGTGTAGCAATTCCGAAACTCGTTGAGAAATTCCTAACGTTACTGAGCCGAGCCGGATATCAAAAGACACAAGCCTAGTATGTTATTTATCAGACCTCCCACCCCCCCCGCCACCCCCTCCCCCGGATGTCAAAGATAACTCACCTGACAGCGGTCACCAACATAGCCAGCTTTGCAGCGACACATGAAGCCAGCGACCTTATCTTGACAGTCGTTACTGTTATCTCCACAGGGATCAGGATTACAGTCATTAATGTTGCTTTCACATATCTCTCCTGGAGGAAATATACAGCACAGAATAATTTTGGGCCATAGTCAGAACTTAAGGATCCATTCTCATTATGCAAATACGCCTTATCTTAACTATTTTCAGGCTTGCAAAACGCTAATTACAGCCATTAGACTGTATTGTTTATTAGTTTATATAGTTAATCTATCTCCTGTGATATAGAATGAAGCATTACTTATTTATGTTATATTATGGATATTAATGTATATATTTTAAATAGCGTATCGCTGTAACGGGATCATTGTAGACGGAGTTGCAACACATTTAATAATTATTGTTACGTTCAAATATTTGCGTGATAATACTTCTGTACAGATGTCATCGTCGTAAATGGCCCAATAGCCGTGAGTCAAGTTCAGGACTTGGAATCTTCTGATTTAACTACCAATTCCGGATCGTGTCGGAGGTTCAAAACAACTAGTTCAATACAACTAGTATTGCCATTATCCCCACCCCCACACAGGTCCAATTGTACATCCTTACCTGTGTAGCCGGGGTAGCGTAGCAGGTACAACCAGTATTGCCATTATCCCCACCCCCAGACAGGTCCAATTGTACATCCTTACCGGTGTAGCTGGGGTAGCAGGTACAACTAGTATTGCTATAATCTCCACCCCCACACAGGAGCTCCAATTTTACAACCTTACCTGTGTAGCCGGGGTAGCAGGTACAACCAGTATTGCTATAATACCCACCCCCACACAGGTCCAATTGTACACCCTTACCTGTGTAGCCGGGGTAGCATGTACAACTAGTATTGCTATAATCCCCACCCCCAGACAGGTCCAATTGTACACCCTTACCTGTGCAGCCGAGGTAGCAGGTACAACCAGTATTGCTATAATACCAACCCCCACACAGGTTCAATTGTACACCTTTACCTGTGTAGCTGGGGTAGCAGGTACAACCAGTATTGCTTTAATCCCCACCCCCACACAGGTCCAATTGTACACCCTTACCTGTGTAGCCGGGGTAGCAGGTACAACCAGTATTGCTATAATACCCGCCCCCATACAGGTCCAATTGTGCTTCCTTACCTGTGTAGCCGAGGTAGCAGGTACAACCAGTATTGCTATAATTCCCACCCCACACAGGTTCAATTTTACACCCTTACCTGCGTAGCCGGGGTAGCTGGCAGCTATAATCACCACCCCATAAAGGTTCAATTGTACATACACTCTTACCTGTGTAGCTGGGGTAGCAGGTACAACTAGTATTGCTATAATCCCCACCCCCTTCAGGTCCAATTGTACACCCTTAACTGTGTAGCCGTGGTAGCAGGTACTACTGATATTGCTATAATCTCCACCCCCAGACATGTCCAATAGTACACCCTTACCTGTGTAGCTGTGGTAGTAGGTACAACCAGTATTGCTATAATCCCCACTCCCACACTGGTCCAATTGTACATCCTTACCTGTGTAGCCGGGGTAGCAGGTACAACTAGCATTGCTATAATCCCCACCCCCATACAGGATATCCAATTGTACATCCTTACCTGAGTAGCCGGGGTAGCAGGTACAACCAGTATTGCTATAATCCCCACCCCACACAGGTCCAATTGTACATCCTTACCTGTGTAGCCGGAGTAGCAGGTACAACCAGTATTGCTATAATCCCCACCCCACACAGGTCCAATTGTACATCATTCTCTGTGTAGCCGGGGTAGCAGGTACAACCAGTATTGCTATGATCCCCACCCCCACACAGGTCCAATTGTACATCCTTACCATTGTGTAGCCGGGGTAGCAGGTACAACCAGTATTGCTATAATCCCCACACCCACACAGGTCCAATTGTACATCCTTACCTGTGTAGCCGGGGTAGCAGGTACAACCAGTATTTCCATAATCCCCACTCCCACACAGGTTCAATTGTACACCCGTACCTGTGTAGCCGGGGTAGCAGGTACAACCAGTATTTCTATAATCCCCACCTCCACACAGGTCCAATTGTACATCCATACCTGTGTAGCCGGGGTAGCAGGTACAACCAGTATTTCCATAATCCCCACTCCCACACAGGTTCAATTGTACACCGTACCTGTGTAGCCGGGGTAGCAGGTACAACCAGTATTTCTATAATCCCCACCTCCACACAGGTCCAATTGTACATCCATACCTGTGTAGCCGGGGTAGCAGGTACAACTACTTTTATTAAAAACCCCACCCCCACACAGGTCCAAGTGTACATACACCCTTACCCGTGTACTTGGGTAGCAGGTACAACTAGTATTACTGTAATGCCCACCCCCATACAGGTCCAATTGTATTTCCTTACCTGTGTAGCCGAGGTAGCAGGTACAACCAGTATTGCTATAATTCCCACCCCTACACATGTTCACCCTTACCTGCGTAGCTGCGGTAGCAGGTACAACCAGTATTGATATAAGCACCACCCCCATACAGGTTCAATTGTACATACACCCTTACCTGTGTAGCTGGGGTAGCAGGTACAACTAGTATTGCTATAATCCCCACCCCCAGACAGGTGCAATTGTACACCCTTACCTGTGTAGCCGTCGTAGCAGGTACTGCTGGTATTGCTATAATCCCCACCATAGACAGGTCCAATATTACACCCTTACCCGTGTATCCGGGGTAGCAGGTACAACCAGTATTGCTATAATCCCCACCCCACACTGGTCCAATTGTACATCCTTACCTGTTTAGCCGGGGTAGCAGGTACAACTAGTATTGCTATAATCCCCACCCCCCCACAGGAGATCCAATTGTACATCCTTACCTGTGTAGCCGGGGTAGCAGGTACAACAAGTATTGCTATAATCCCCACCCCAAAACAGGTCCAATTGTACACCCTTACCTGTGTAGCCGGTGTAGCAGGTACAACCAATATTTCTATAATCCCCACCCCCACATAGGTCCAAGTGTACATCCTTACCTGTGTAGCCGGGGTAGCAGGTACAACCAGTATTGCTATAATCCCCACTCCCACACAGGTCCAATTGTACATTCTTACCTGTGTAGCCGGGGTAGCAGGTACAACCAGTATTGCTATAATCCACACCACCAAACAAGTCTAATTGTACACCCTTACCTGTGCAGCCGGTGTAGCAGGTACAACTAGTATTGCTATAATACCCCCACCCCCCCCAAACAGGTCAAATTATACTCTTACCTTTGTAGCGGGTAACATACAACCAGTATTGCTATAATCCCCACCCCCAAACAGGTCCATACATCCTTACCTGTGTAGCCGGGGTAGCAGGTACAACCAGTATTGCTATAATCCCCACCCCCACACAGGTCCAATTGTACACCCTTACATGTGTAGCCGGGGTAGCAGGTACAAATAGTATTGTTATAATCCCCACCCCAGACAGGTCCAATTGTACATCCTTACCTGTGTAGCCGGGGTAGCAGGTACAACCAGTATTGCCATTACCCCACCCCCAGACAGGTCCAATTGTACATCCTTACCGGTGTAGTTGGGGTAGCAGGTACAAGTAGTATTGCTATAATCCCCACCCCCACACAGGAGGTCCAATTGTACAATCTTACCTGTGTAGCCGGGGTAGCAGGTACAACTAGTATTGCTATAATCCCCACCCCCACACAGGTCAAATTGTACACCCTTACCTGTGTAGCCGGGGTAGCAGGTACAACCAGTATTGCTATAATCCCTACGCCCACACAGGTTCAATTGTACATATTTACCTGTGTTGCCGGGGTAGCAGGTACAACTAGTGTTGCTATAATCCCCACCCCAGACAGGTCCAATGGTACATCTTTACCTGTGTAGCCGGGGTAGCATGAACAACTAGTATTGTTATAATCCGCACCGCCCAGACAGGTCCAATTGTACATACACCCTTACCTGTGTAGCTGGGGTAGCACGTACAAGTATTATTGCTATTATGCCCACCCCCAGACAGGTCCATTTGTACACCCTTACTTGTGTAGCCGGGGTAGCAGGTACAACTAATATTGCTATAATCCCCACCCCCACACAGGTCAAATTGTACATCCTTACCTGTGTAGCAGGTGTAGCAGGTACAATTAGTATTGTTATAATCCCCACCGCCAGACAGGTCCAATTGTACACCCTTACCTATGTAGCCGGGGTAGCAGGTACAACTAGTATTTCTATAATCCCTACCCCCACACAGGTCCAATTGTACATCCTTACCTGTATAGCCGGGGTAGCAGGTACAGGTAGTATTGCCATTATCCCCACACCACACAGGTTCAATTGTACACCCTTACCTGTGTAGCTGGGGTAGCAGGTACAACTAGTATCGCTATAATCCCCACCCCGAGACAGGTCCAATTGTACATCCTTCCCTGTGTAGCCGGGTAGCAGGTACAACTAGTATTTCTATAATCCCTACCCCCACACAGGTCCAATTGTACATCCTTACCTGTGTAGCCGGGGTAGCAGGTACAGGTAGTATTGCCATTATCCCCACACCACACAGGTTCAATTGTACACCCTTACCTGTGTAGCTGGGGTAGCAGGTACAACTAGTATCGCTATAATCCCCACCCCGAGACAGTTCAAATTGTACATCCTTCCCTGTGTAGCCGGGTAGCAGGTACAACTAGTATTGCCATTATCCACACCCCACACAGGTCCAATTGTACATACATACCTGTGTAGCCGGGTAGCAAGTACAACTAGTATTGCCATTATCCACACCCCACACAGGTCCAATTGTACATCTTTACCTGTGTAGCCGGGTAGCAAGTACAACTAGTATTGCCATTATCCCCACCCCCACACTGGTATAATTGTACATCCTTACCTGTGTAACTGGGGTAGCAGGTACAACTAGTATTGCTATAATCCCCATCCCCACACAGGTCCAACTGTACTCCCTTACCTGTGTAGCCAGGGTAGCAGGTACAACTAGTATTGCTATAATCCCCACCCCCACACAGGGCCAATTGTACACCCTTACCTGTGTAGCCGGGGTAGCAGGTACAACCAGTATTGCTATAATCCCCACCCCCACACAGGTCCAGTACACCATTACCTGTGTAGCCTGGGTAGCAGCTAAACAAAAAGTTGAAACTTTATTTATTGTACAACGATTAAAAACAAGCGCCAGAGCACTTATACAAATGCTTTCATTGGCACAGATGAAGGCGTAAGGGCGGTCGGTCATTAATGTGGGAGGAAACCGTAGAATCCGGAGGAAACCCACTTGTCCGATCTGGCGACCACCATACCATCTCACATACTGCTCCGGCCGAGGATCGAACCCGGGGCCGCATTGGTGAGAAGCGCGCTCATTACCGATTGCGCTAACCGGACAACCGGGTAGCAGGTACAAGTAGTATTGCTATTATTGTCCCCACCCCCAGACATGTCCAATTGTACACCCTTACATGTGTAGCCGTGGTAGCAGGTACAACTATTATTGCTATAATCCCCACCCCCAGACATGTCCAATTGTACATCATTACCTGTGTAGCCGGGGTAGCAGGTACACCTAGTATTGCTATAATCCCCACCCCCAGATAGGTCTAATTGTACATCCTTACCTGTGTAACTGGGGTAGCAGGTACAACTAGTATTGCTATAATCCCCACCACAGACCTGTCCAATTGTACATCCTTCCCTGTGTAGCCGGGTAGCAAGTACAACTAGTATTGCCATTATCCACACCCCACACAGGTCGAATTGTACATACATACCTGTGTAGCCGGGTAGCAAGTACAACTAGTATTGCCATTATCCCCACCCCCACACAAGTCCAATTGTACATCCTTACCTGTGTATCCGGGGTAGCAGGTACAATCTAGTATTGCTATAATCCCCACCCCCACACAGGTCCAATTGTACACACTTACCTGTATAGCCAGGGTAGAAGGTAGAAGTAGTATTGCCATATCTCCAGCCCCACACAGGTCCAATTGTACATCCTTACCTGTATAGCCGGGTTGCAGGTACAAGTAGTATTGCCATTATCCCCACCCCAACACAGGTCCAATTGTACACCCTTACCTGTGTAGCCGGGTTCACACGTACAACTAGTATTGCTATAATCCCCATCCACACAAACTCCATGGGTACATGTGGTTGTTGTACAGTCATCGATGTTGTGTTGACAATTCGACCCGGTCCACCCAGCAGCACACACACAATGACTGTCCAAGACGTTGTTCTGACAAGTTCCACCATTCTCACATACAGTCTGGTTGCATGGCTCTATTGATGTCCTTTCACATTTAGAGGGCACTGAAACATTTCCAACAAGTAACAAGTAGCAAACTGTCATAGACACAGGTGCTGTTCTCTGCGACGGCGTAAATTGTTTCACTTCGAAATAGGATGACGAAATTCCTGTTCCTAAGATACTGAAAACACATTTTCATATAATATAGTAACGTGGTAACCAACCGGCACAAGCTCTATGTAGTGCCGAATGGCATCTTGTCAGGAAACCAGTGCAGTCTTCGACACGAAACATTTCACGCTGGTGCAGAGTGCAGGACCACTGGACAGATACCAACCTCGAGTTCATTGATATACATTTCGTGGACTTGTAACCCTTAATTGGCGGTAAACCGAAAATGTGTCTGCTGTGTTGTTTACTATTTCGAATTCTTTCTCAGTAAAAATGTGGTTCTGTATAGTACTTCCTTGTATATGTTGCTATATAGCTTCTATGTTGTGCTAACCCATCCCAGAATAAATTAATTGACTCCCGCATATAATCCCTACTTCACACCTATCCCATCTACCGATAGCGCATGCGTGCACCGGTAAAACGTCATCTTCCTTCTGGAAGCCAACATGACAGGTTTTGTTTACCAACTCGTTTTCGTTATACACTCCGCTACTGAGTATTGGCAGTTTTACGGTTAATACATCTGTTAGAGTGTATATGCTAACTCATTTCATTCTTTACTAGTCGAAATTTCCAATTTATTTTACGTTTTTCGGACTTTGTTTGCGTGGCCACGCCCGAGGTGAACCTATTCTCAGACATTCCCATTTCGGCAAATGTTTTTTATTTTTATTCAGAATTTTAGTTTTTTCGGCTTGGGTGTTTACAATGGGTAAGGGTATGACTAAGCCCAACACGGGTCAGAACATTAGGTTGTGGTCACAAAGCGGGTACTTGGGACTTGCACAAAATTATCTGTTTCAGATGTCAGAAACAGAAAAGCTGTTTAAGGACAACCCGTGTTACGTTTCGGCCCACTGAGGTACTATACATGGACACAGACACTAGCTATTAGGTCAAATCACGACAAGAAGCAGAGGGCATTGGCTAGGATTCAGAAACTTAAGACTGTTTCTGAGTATAAGCCCAGTTCATTTCTGGTGGTGACAGGGCGGTGCTTAAAATGTGAATTCCAACGTTGCTAGTTCGGCTCAGGGTACTCCAGTGCCCGTATAGCATGAACACCGGACACCAGACACAGTCCGATGGCCACCAGACACAGGCTAAAGGCCACAGGACACAGTCCAATGACCACCAGACACATGTTATTGGCCACAGGACACAGTCCAATGGCCACCGGGCACCGGACACAGGCTAATGGCCACCAGACACTGGGCACCAGACACACAGGCCAATGGCCACAGGACACCGGCCACCGGCCACCGGACACAGGCCAAAGGCCAGCGGACATGGGACGTCGGACACCAGAAGTCAACAGGTAGAGCAGCATGAGTGCAACGGGTCTCGGCATAGGCCGGCAGTCACGTTGCTGTCGTCTAGTGCCGAGTCCGATATCTCCACCCAGAAACATGGAGGCTTTCCGGTTCGGCCTGGTAGATTAGGGTCCCGCCCACCTAGAAAGATGTCATCAGGTATGGTGTGGTTGAAGATTGACGCTTGTCTAGCTTCCTCATTGATCCTTCCAGGTCAGGAATGGTAGCGGCAATTTATCTAGGGATGCCTCGTGGGGCTTCCTACCAGGGAATCGAGGGGCACTTTGAGCTCGGGCTGTGGTCCATTCCCGCATCCTACAGGATTATTGGAGCGAAAATATCCAATTTCCTACAGGAATGGCATGAAATAACGGATTACAAATGGACCAGTCAGGTAGTGAGGAAGGGCTACTTAATTCCCGTCTACACAGCTTCCACCCTCAAGTGTTCTCCACAAAAGGTGGAGCCATACAAGGTTTCGCGGAAAAGGGAGGCCCTTGTGGCAGACGTGAATTGTAGAAGTGCTGTGTTGGTTATCCCAAGGCTTCTACAGCAGACTTTCCTAGTGACAAAACGAAACGGAAACGCCCCGTACTCGATCTGTCATTCAGGTAGATCATTTCAAAATGGAGACCATCATGTCGACACGTCGTAATATGAACGCAAACGAGTGGGCCGTATCCATCGATCTGCAGGAAGGTTACCTACATGTTCCGACATCCATGAAGATTTTACGCTTCTTCTCGGAAGGTCGGATAAATCAGTTTTGTGTCCTACCGTTTGGAATCTGCACGGCTCTGAGTGGGTTCACAAAACTAATGTGGGTAATCTGGCGATAGTCATAGTACCCTTGGACAGGGTGGGCGGGATCTTGACACTGATGTTCAAGGTCCTGGACACTGTTTCATTGCCAGACAGGGAAATGCTGTCCCTGCTGTGGGTGTCCTGAGCTTAGTGGTGAATCGTATTTGCTTAGGGTATCTGAAGCTATGACCTGTGATCTTCTATTCCACTGGTGACCACACGCTCAATCTCTGGACAGAATGATACCACTGTCAGGGAATTTCAAGCATCACCTCAGACGGTGGGCTTAGAGATCATGGTACCTCCAAGCTCCTGATGTCGCTGCCTGACCCAAAGCTAGTTTTGACAACAGACGCTGCCAGTTCGTCATAGTGAGCTCATTTGAAGCCTCTGGGTCTTCTGTTCTTGGGGACTTGACCACAGGATTCGGCAAAGGACCACAGCATTGTGCTCGAGCTGAGAGAAGCGACACACTGTCTATCTGTCCTCCTTGCCGGGTCAGTTAAAACAGCGTTTCTCTTCGCCTTTGTGTCTGCTAAAAGGAGAGGAGAAATGCATGCACAGTACATGGACGACTGGGGCTTAGTTTGTTTTGGCAAGGATCCTGTTACTTTAAACTGTGAATTAGGATTCTTTGCCAAAAGCTCATGTCCATAGCCAGCCCTCACGACCAATTTTCATCTCAATATTTTCCAAAGTTGGGCAATTATCGGCTACTGAAAACTCGCTATGTCCCATTAGAGCAATACGACACTACGTCTCAATGTCGAAATCACTGACCGGTAGAATGCAAGAGGCTGTTCATTCCATGTGTAGGGAATCAAGATGTGTCTAAACCCTCTATCTCACATTTGGGCCTGTTGTTTTCCTGGCTTATAGGATCAAACAAAGACAGCAACAGCATGTTAGATTATTCACATTGGCATTACAGAGGCAAGCTAGAAATCGCTTCGGTTATATTTAGGTTATTCGGAAAGTTCTAAATCGTATCCGTACTACCTTTTGCACATGACCTGTAGCCTATTTCAACAACATTGCAAAGTATACTTTGAGGGAGTAATCATTTATGTTTCCTAAAATGCATTATGTCTTATAGAACGAACGACTGCATATATTTGATGACTAAAAGTATGCAGAATAATATACTGAATTTATAATAAATTCAGTATAATAAAAATTAATACATTTATCCTAAAATTGAAAATTTCTCCCTCAAAGTATACTTTGCTAGAAAAGTATACTTTGCAATGTTGGTGAAATAGGCTACAGTTGATACCAGTCTGGATATGGATGTTATTAGATCATGGATCTAGTTGAGAGTTAATACCATGGTGATTGTAACGTCCGGTTAGAGCGGCGGAATACTCCCTGGGGCCCGACGTTCTACATGTATTATTTAACAACTAGAAGCTATAGCAACATATACAGGTTAATACTCACAGAAACTAATTTAATTAGAAAAAATCTGATTTTGAAAGCATTTTAGAATCATTTCCATTGAAAATTATTCTAAAGCATTGTTAAATCATGTATAATGCAAATAAAACATAAACCGCAGATTAATATTACATGTAGTTAATGGCCAATAGCAAACAGTGTAGGCCCTGATCAAACTGCACTGATGCACCACATGCACCTTTATCTCTGTAACTAGAGATATGGTGCTTATGGGATCTGTCACGAGTGTAACTCCTGATGAAATAGCACTCCTGTGGCCTGATACCGATCTATATTGCTTTTGTGCATGACAGGAATTTCATTGATGGAATGGCGAACACTGCAGACCTTGATCAGACGATGTGGACTGATCTGAGACTACACTGTTCGCATAACCCGTAAGCCCCATTTCCCTAGTCACAGCCACAAATACACTCTTTGACTCAGAAATATGTTCTATGTGAGTCAGTCACGATACAACAAATAAGCACAATAATTTTTTCTGTTGGACGCAATTACAGATAAGATAAAAAATACTGAAGTATGTTCCATGTTTCTTACCATGTGTACAATTCTTGAACATGTGCAGATCATTCTCATCCATTTTAGCTTGGTTGGCAGTAAGGTAGTAATCATATATTAGACACTTCAAACTGTTTCCTATTCTCGTATATGTAGCGGCTACACACTTGTCGTCATTGATGCATGTAGTTTCACATGTCTGGACATTATTCACATCGGGAGCAGAAATGTATGAATTGTTTCCAATAGCTGCTGTTGAAGCTATGGTCATTGTGCAGTCGTCTACATCTGAAATGTAGAGAAACATGCAGTTTAACACTTTCAACCCAAAATATCTTACAATGGATTGTGATATGTTAATTTTCAGACCCATCCAATCGACACAAAATGATTTTCTGACTATACCCTGTTTCGCGAAAGCTGCCCAAATTTTGTTGCCATATAAACAATTCAAAAACAATATTTTTTTCGATAACATTAAATTAAAGGAAAATTTAAGAATGAGCCTTCTTTTTATTTCGTGAAATTTGGTCCAATATTGATTTTATTGCGATAAATCTATGGGAATTTAACATGGGGATTTTTTTTTAGAATTTCAGAAATACTGGACCGATTTTTAAAATTTAACTTTTGTTTTCTTAGTTAGATCATTTCCAAGCTATCTAGCTAGATTTCGGAGTCAATTTCCATTTTTTTTGGACTCGATCCTATCCTCCCACAGCTCCTCTACCTCCTTTCCCCCCCCCCCCCCCCATGTTAAATTCCCATAGAAAAATCATTTTTTTTAATAATATAAAAAAGAAATATTGTTTTTGAATTGTTTATATGGCCGTAAAATTTGGGCAGCTTTCGTGAAACAGACAGTAGTACATTTATAACAAGAGTGTCGAAGGCAACAATATACGCCAGCCGAGGAATTGCCAGTCAACAAGGGAAGATGAAAATCAATAGTGTTCTTACTCTTGCTGTGATAAACGTGCAAACCAAATTTGGTTATGATCGTCAAGTAGAACTCGAGTTATTGCGTGGACAAGAATACAGAGTGGGAAAATTTAACAAGAGGCACAAATGGGCCAGTATCAATCACATGCAATTTTATAAAGGTTTATAAAGTACCAAGCTCCATAAAAATTTATCTGCAAGTTCATAAGCCATTTGAATAATTGTTCATGTTATCTCAAAGTATGTACAGGTCATTGGGGGGAAATGGATCACCTGAAAAAACGGGTCAGTTTTGCATTGTAAGTCCCGAAATGGAAAACATAAGCAATTTATAAATCGTAAGATGTACCACCTCTGAAGGAAACTCACCCAATATGTTGAAATTACCATGAAGTGATTTTTATAGACATTTTGGCGGCAATTTTAGATGAAATAATCATTCTATTCTGACAAAAAAATATTCCAAAGTGATCGTTTCCTCGATACCTTCGATTTGATATATGACATGGCCATATTTAATATATACCTACCAATGAAATACATAGTTATACGATGTAAATAAAAGTCATATGTTCTCATCGATGAAATAAACAACTTCCGGTGAAAATACGACTACTTCCGCTATCTATATTCATAACGAGCATCTGCAGTAACACAGCGCAAATAGGCTGCAAATACACATTCATTACCGTATACAGTCTAAAAAACTGCTAATTTTCATATAATAAATAGAATATTCATATTTTTGCAACGAATATGACATATATGTTCATCTCGTGGTGTGACGAAATATGGACATTTCACACCACTCAATGAACATATATTTCATATTCGTTGCAAAAAATATGAATATTCTATTTATTATATACCGCTCCATGGAAATTACCAAGATAAATATGGCCACCAAGGGGAGATAAGTCTCAACCATGTATACTGGATTTGGTTACGGTCCGTCAAGTAGAACTCCCACTGGCCTCCTATACAAGGTGAATACATAAAAAGTCCTGATTTTTTTTTAAAACGGGCGTATAAAAAGGCATTTTTTCTTCTTCTTTTTTCTTCTAAAAATTATGAAAATTCGTTGACAAAGTGTGCAGATCCGGACGAGATGGCTTGTTATGAGCCGGCTCACCTGGATCTTTACTATCTGTAAACACTGCTATAGATGTTTGTAGTGTATTTAAAGTGACTGTATCTCAGATGATGTCTCAGATATCCAATATATGGTTTTTCGCTCCATGCTCAGTAATATATGTATTGATAGACTTTCACAGTGTAATAACACGGTGTAATAAACTAGTGTAATACGTATGCAAATGAGTCTGGTACAGAAACACACTACTGTCTGTTTCACGAAAGCTGCCCAAATTTTATGGCTATATTAACATTTCAAAAACAATATTTGTTTCGATAATATTAAATTGAAGGACAATATATGAATGAGCCTTCTTTTTATTTCGTGAAATTAGGTCAAATATTGATTTTATTGCGAAAAAAACAATTACTCCATGTTAAATCCCTACAGACATCTTCACAGAGTGGGGATTTAACTTGGGGAAATTTTTTAAATTTCAGAAAAACTGGACCGATTTTCAAAATTTAACTTTTGTTTTCTTAGTTAGGTCATATCCATGCTATCTAGCCAGGTTTCGGAGTCAATTTCCAAAACAAATCTTTTTCTGACTTCTCCCACAGCTGCTCCACTTCCTTTTCCCCCATGTTAAATTCCCATAGACAAATCAATTTTTCGTAATAAAATCAATATTTGACCAATTTTCACGAAATAAAAATAAGGCTTATTCTTAAATTTTGATAAAATTTAATATTATCCAAAAAATACTGTTTCTGCATTGTTTTATGGCTGTAAAATTTGGGCAGCTTTCGTGAAACAGACAGTAGGTGGTCGGTCATTACAGCTTCATGCAGTAAATAGAATCCAAGATTTGTGTTCATTTAATATATTTATTAAACTTGTTGATTGAAAACATAAGAAACTCGGCAGAGCCTCGTTTCGTATGAAATCAGTAAACTCGTTTCATAAATATCATCTATATATACACCAATATATATATATATAAATATATCGCACCATTTTGTTTTGTTTATTAGTGTTTAACGGCCTATCAACAGCTAAGGTCATGTAAGGCCGGGCAAACGGGTTCGATCCCATTTTAACCTGCTACATTGGGGGGAAAATCCCAAAATCAGAATGGAATATTTACATCGAGAACAAATATATTCAGCCCTGAAATTCGAATAACCTGACCTGGTGCCAGGTTCATACCACACCAAAGTCACTTGGCCCCTTCCCCTAAAATATGATTACGAATACCGTAATACTCACATAAGGGGTATAACCAGATTCAACTGTCACATACAAAATGCCAAAGTTGTATGTGAGGGCCAAACCAGGTGTCCAGTCGGGATTCCGGTAAGGATGAACCCCGATCGTTAAATTACCCTGCCACCCACTCGCACCATTTTATTTGATCACATTCCCAAATTGTTTTGAGAATTTGGATGTGGGGGTGTGCGTAATGAAGCATCATGCCTAGACAAACATTGATGTGAAATATTATCAAAGTCTGGCAAGGGGTTAAAGAGATATTGTGAAAAACAATAGCTTTAACACATTTGCCTTACAAAAAAAACCGGACAACGCGGACGACGACGACGGAAAAAGCGCCGACTATAGTCGCGCCTCTGCTAAAGCAGGCGCGTCAAAAATCATTAACGCATTTGCCTTACAAACAAGATGAACATGAGTCCTCAGTGACATTGACCTTGTGCAGTCAGACATGGGTCGTATACACAACAAAGCACCATCCCTACACACATTGTGGCCAGATATTATTAAAATTGGTGAATCAGTTCATAAGTTATTGAACAAGAATACCGCCACGGAAGCGGTATCGCGCCTGCCGCGGCATTTGACCATGAACATTAAAAGTAAATAAATGACCTTGACCTTCATAATTTGGATGTAGGGGTGTGCGTAATGAAGCATCATCCCTAGACAAACATTGATGTGAAATATTATCAAAGTCTGGCAAGGGGTTAAAGAGATATTGTGAAAAAACAATAACTAACGCATTTGCCTTGTCTGTTACAAACCGGTGAACATTACAAGTAAATAAATGACCTTGACCTTCAGAATTTGGATGTGGGGGTGTGCGTAGTGAAGCATCATCCCTAGACAAACATTGATGTGAAATATTATCAAAGTCTGGCAAGGGGTTAAAGAGATATTGTGAAAAAACAATAACTAACGCATTTGCCTTATAAAAAAAGCGGACGACGACGCCGACGACGGAAAAAGCAGGCGCGACAAAAATGAAAGTGTTACCAACGAACGCATGTACGTACGTACATGGACTAACGCTATTTCCCCTATAATGTATATAATATACTAAAATAATCATCACTATTTTGTTTATTATCCGGCGAGAGGATAATAAACAAACTATATAGTGATGATTTATAAAGTACAACTTAACAAGGTGAAACATTGTACTGGCACAGAACAATGTGAACAAATGTATGTACACATGTATAATAATAAATACACAACACATGCATACCTGCATATATACTTACTAACTTGAGAGAAATAAGGTTCCTCGCATTCACAGATCCCGCCAGTACGGTCAATACTGTTGTAACACACATTTGAAGCCAGGCACATGGCACTGGCACAGAAGTTTGGTGGTATCTGGCAGTGATTACCGGTGAAGCCCTTCACACAGGCACATGTATACCCTGTCACGCCATCCACACAGTCGGCTCCATACAGGCAGGGGTTGGGATCACAGTCATCTGAATAAATATGGCTGTGACTGGAGAAATGGTGCTTATGTGGTTTGTGGCCAACGTAGCTCATGATCAAATACGATTCTTCCGTAGCAAGATAATGATTTATATTGCTTGATGGGTATTTCATTGATTAAAAAAAATCTACTTACGTGGAACATACAGTAGCAACATGCCAGGCCCGTACAAAAGGGGGTGGCGGTGGGAGGTTACCGGGTAACCCTTAATCTACCGAGATCAGTCTTTGAATTTAGCAACTCTGGCCCTTTGTGTCGTCGATAACGCACCCCAGCAAAATTACTATTAAATTTCATTTTCTGTTGAATTTGACCATTTTGCAATGATGCACAGTAAATTTTGAGAAAATATAATTTTCACAAATTTCGGACAAAACATGTCATACCTATGTCAATGTGCTAGTGAAGATTTCTTTTTCATCATCAATTTTCTGGTCGTATTCCTTCCTTATGTGAACCAATTTATTCAGATGGTGAATTTGTCAAGATCTGGTATACATTAACATATCAAATCACTCATATATAGACTCTGTCAAGCACATTACACATTTTATTGCAATTCACATATGCATCTTATCTACTACATTGTATTTACTACTGTTTATATTTTTTTCTGGCAATGCATAGTTTCAGTACTACAGTACTTTGATCTGTTATAAAATTAGTTCTCAAACATTCTGCTACCCCCACATATTTATTACACTTGTGTATTACGTTTTTTCATTTATTGCGTTATTACACTGCCAACCCACATTTTATGCAATAAACATATTTATTTTTGCCTTTGTTTCTCGACCAATGAAAGCATAACATTTCGTCTCAGATAATCGCATATTGCGACGCTTTTGCCAATATGCATTCAATAAATAATTTAATGTTTCAATACATAGAAAGTTATATTTATAACCAGAGGTTCTGCCGTGAACATATAATTTCCCTTGATGCGAACCATGTCATTGCTCAATCATTTCGGTGTCAAACCACCAATAACGTAGTGGTATCGCTGGGCTGCATTCCAACATGTGCAGGGCTGGATCAACAATAAGATAATTATAGTTTACATACATGTAATAATGAATTTTAAATAAACTAATTTTTTCAATATATGAACTATAACTACATGTATTACATAACATTCTGGGACCTGTTTCACAAACTTTGTACGACTAAAATGTTCGTGCAAATTTAGGATCTTCTGGAAATTTCAATTGATGGATTTACATGTATTGAATATTGTTCAATACATGTAAATCCAATAATTGTTTACAAGAAAACATTGCTACTGTGAAATTTACAGACTATCATAAATTTACGAACATTTTAGTCATACAAAGTTTAGTGAAACGGGCCCCAGAGGTTTAAAATACATTTGCCAGCAGGAATTCTTACTTTCTGTTTACTTTCTGTTGTTGTTGTACATCGCATCTTATTGCAAAAGTGATGACGTACTATTTGCGGGATGGTATAAAACGTGGATCCCGGTAGAGACAGCCAGAAAGTTTTACGCTGCCGATAGATAGGGCGCGTCTCCATGAATATATTAACAAATCCACAAACACGGACGTGAAACATCTTGAACTGATGTAAATCTCCTTGCCTTAGTCATAGATTGGCAGAATTCAAGTAAATTTCAAGCGGGTTGGTGGAAATGCCAGTACTTTGCAAGGATGTAACTTTTCAAGGAAGGGGCTGAAATTCACGGCACTTTTCATTTCCGTACGTACCCTGTAAATCTGGCCTTCACTGGAGAAAGGGGGCACATGGTTTATGAGGCCAGTGTCGCTCAAGATGATCAGCCTGCGCATCCGCACAGTCTGATCAGTACCTCCACTGTTCACCATTCAGTAAATGAAACAACTGTAATGCTTAGAATTAGAACTTAGAGTTTTGATAATTATCAGGCCTCGGGGGTGCGCTAGAAGATCGGATGTTTGAATATCCACAAATACCATAAGCCCCATGTCTCCAGTGGTGGACACAAATGCACAAACCTATGTCAGTTTCACAATCGAAGCCAGTGTACCCTACGTCACAAGTACACGTGTATCGTGTGGAGCCGAATGGGATACAGGTGCCATGGCTGTTACATGGGTGCGGGCTGCACACGTCAGCAGTTGGAGTGCATCTAGAACAGACAAGTGTACAAGTATCAAGTGTTCAAATATTGAAGCAATCCATCAAGTAATATTAATGTTATACGATGATGAAGAAACCTGTGCAACCTTTTTGACGCAAAAACTGGCTAAGTGTTTCCGCAAATATGTGAAGGTAAAAAAAGGTCAAGGTCATGTTAATGGCGGCATGAATGTGTTTCAAATGCTCACATGTATCAAGTGTCCAAATATTGAAGCAATCCAACAAGTACACTAATATGAAAGTTATACCATGATGACGAATCTTGTACAAACTTATTGACATTTCGGACGACGACGATGAAAACAGCAACGACTATAGTCGCGCCTTTTGCTAAAGCAGGCGTGACAAACATTGCTATGAAAAGCAAAAACCTCCACTAAAGGCCTAATATTAGGTACTAATTTGACGAAGGTCCCAAACATGAGTGTGGCAGTATTGTTGTTTCAACTTGTTTGAATAAACAAAATATTACCAAAACCCCATACTCTTATAAGTGAATTTATTGCACTCGCTGTGCACAAATTACAAAGTTCCAAGACAAATATTACAAAGATTTTATTTCTCTTACTTTCTGCTGGTTTCTAAACAAAATTGAGACAAGACATGTGAGTTTGTACCTAAGAAGGTGTGCGATATCTGAATTTTTTTTTTATTTTTTTTATTTAAACTAGAAATGTGGCCTGTCGGCACACGAATGCCACGCTCGCAGCCAAAGAAAACAGTCAATGGCACATTTGAAAACACAGAGGGCCCGAGAAGCATGGATTTGTCACAGCATGCAAGCAGACCATCAGAGCAATGTGTATGTGAAATATCAAGCAGATCCATGCAAGGAAAGCTACACTATAAGACACTTACCCAAGTTTCGAATGCATCAAGCATGTGACCTACACCCTGGGCTTTAATTAGCGGGGGGCAGGGACGATCATGGATTTTTCACAGGGCGATAGGAAACCATTAGAGCAATTTGTGTGTGAAATATCAAGCAGATCCGTGCAAGGAAACAAATATTATAAGACACTTGCCCGAGTTTTGAAAGCACTAAGTATGTGACATTGACCCTGGGCTTAGCGGGGACAGGATGATCGTGAATCTTTCACAGGGCGGTAGAAGACCATTAGAGCAATACATGTGTGAAATATCAAGCAAATATGTGCAAGACATTTACCTGAACATTAAAGTTTCAAACGCACAAAGTATGTGACCTTGACCCTGTGATTGGGGGGGGGGGGGGGCGGACGATCGTGGATTTGTCACAGGGCGATAGAGGACCATCAAATCAATGCATGTGTTAAATATCAAGCAGATGAGTACAAGGAAACAGAACTTATAAGACATTTACCCGAGCATTAAGGTTTCAAATGCGCCAAGTACTTGACCCTGGGCCTAACAGGGGCGGGACGATCGTGGATTTGTTGCCGGGCGACAGAGGACAATTAGAGCAATGCGTGTATGAAATATCAAGCAGATCTGTGTCAGAAAACAAAACTTCTAATGCACCGAAAACAGAAAGGACGCATCTGATTGGTCATTCTAATGCACCGAAAATATAAAGCACGCATCTTATTGGTCAATTGAAATCACAGCCTATAAAATATGAAAAATCACAGCATATAAAATCTCCGTTTTACCAGTCTGTGTTTTACAACTTGACAGATTTGTGTAACCCTACGCGCTTTTGTAAACAATAGCCAGCGGCAGGGAATCCAAATATTTATTTCCCAAATCATTTTCGGTACATTTTCGGTTATCCATTCTGCCATATGTACAACCGAAAGCGGAAAAGAGAATTGACCAACAACTGACAAACATAACTTCAGGGACAGTTTGGCCCTTCAACAAATTCCCAAAAATATTACCCCACCCGCCCAAAATATAGAAGAATTTACAGAAGAATTACCATGACTGTACATAATAAACTGTATTGCAGATGGGTAATCACCTGAATTAGGCGTAAATCCTGGTAAATCCTGTTCAATGCCGTTGACACTTATTGACATTTACTTTGTAAAAATCACGCGCACTCAATATAGAAATGTTGACATTTCTTTAAATGAATAAAAGCAATTAACTGTTGCAACTACACATAGAAAAGCAATACAATTGTTAAAATAAACGTTAGAGTTGAATAGATGTATAGATGTCTAGCAAAAGGTGCCGTTAATCTCAATTTGAAATGGGAATATTCTTCGGCGGAGTTACATTTCTTCAAATTCATTTGGTGTGAGGCGGTTGTCGATGACGACAACAACGACGTATTGAAAAATCCACTGTTCGTGATATGCTACAACGTTACAGAAAGCAGGGAGCACACTACTAATTATAATGGGGATAACCATGCTTTGTTTTTCGATTTGGAGCGGTGTGTGTGAGGTTTTATGGTCTGAGAATCAGTTTTACGGCTCCGATAACGCGTCGCCGTAAAACTGATTCACAGACCAGAACACCTCTCACATACCGTTCCAAATCGAAAAACAAAGCATGGTTATCCCCTAATTATAAGACATTTACCGGGCCGAGTCTTAAGGTTTCAGAACAGATGGACATAAGTTATATTTTATTCCATGAGTGATAGGGTCACGAAATGGATAGATTTAAATATGTGTTGAGTAATTGATCATAAATGTACGTCTCTGTGTTGACATAGCGTTGGTTGAGTATCATATGTCAGAACAGCACGACTTTGTAACCTTTGATGTCTGGTCAACCACCATGTCACAGTCAGTAATGATTACAACAGCATGTGTATGTTATGTATGACGTGATCGGACAAAACCTGGCTTATTGGATATGCGAGATTGTAACGTGTCCCCAATAGGGCACAAAACAAAATTGTATTAGGAGACGATTCTGATATGCTGCTAAAAGATGTTTATTACAAAAAATATATTTTGACAAAACATGAGAATCGGCTCCCAACCTTCGGGGCGACAGTTACGTCTGGACCGATTGTCATTCTGAAATTTTAGAAGCCCTGGTTATTATGGTATAACCACGTGCAGCACAATGGCAATGGTTTAAACCACTCTCACAACGACATGTTTCCATTGACCAATCAAACTATTTTCTCTGACACACCCTCTGACTCTCTACGTTGATTATGTTGAAATAATGAATTTTCAATTCAGTTCTACCGAAAAACAAACTTGTTTCGCTATGCTCACTCGTTTGAAATAATGCACTTGTGATTGGGTCCAAGCTAAAAACTAACTTATTTCGCTATGCTCACTCGATTTGTTTAGTGGAAGAATCCAATCACCCATGTATTACTTCACAATAATTATCTCACATGGTACACACACACACGAGCGTTAGCATAGAACATGTGATAATGAAAGAATAATGATGACATAATTTAACTAGTTGGCCGCCACCAATATGTCGCGTATACCAAGGCTTTGATAGTAATCCGAAACACCTTAATCAACAACTTTAACCCGGACGCACGTAGGTATGTACACAGGCGCGTAGCTGCATTAAGGCACTGCAGGCCCGGGCCTGCAGAATTTTCGAGAAAATGGAAAAAATAATGTGCCAGAGTGCACAAATTGCCTAGCTACGCTCCTGGTACATACACCAATTTTCCGACTATATCGCACATGTCCGCAAGCAGGCTTGACAAAAATCAGTTTATTGATCATGCTTTAATTAGAAACAAGAGCTACGCGGAGCAAAATGTCCCGCCTGGCGCAGTTTGATAGTACATAAGGAGCTTGTAATAACCTTGGGGTTAGTGAGCACCATGGGCTTTCTGTAGAATGATATTAGATGTTAAAAATAAACCTATGAAATATTAAAGCATTCCATTGAGGGAAAGGGAAGTTATAATGAAGTGTAAAGTTTTTCGAAAGAAAACAAGTCCTTGACCTTGGGGTTAGCGGGCACCGTATGCTTTCTGTAGAATGATGCAGGATGATGTTACAAATGCACCTATGAAATATTAAAGCATTCCATCAATGGAAACATAAGTTATTGCAGATTAACCCCAATGTTCATTTTTGTGATGGACAGACGGACAGACGGACGAACAGACAACTTTTGCATCCCTATATCCCCTTTTCGCTTCAACAACAAACACAGCTAAACACAAGAATGCCGCCAACGACATGTATCTCCTGGCACCGATGCTATATTTCTATACAATACATTTTTGAAGTCCGTGACCTTGACCTTGGGGTTACCGGACACCATGAACTTTCTGCAGATGATGCGGAATGTTCTTACAAATGCACGTATGAAATATGTAAACATTCCATCAAGGGAAACAGAAGTTACCATAAATTAGCCCAAGTGTTAAGTTTTCAAAACTGAGAAATTTCTAAGCCCGCGATTTGACCTTGGCGTTAGCAGGCACCATGGGCTTTCTGTAGAATCATGTCGGATGTTGCTATAGTTTACACCTAAGAAGTAGTAAAGCATTCCATCAAGGGAAACAGAAGTTGTAATAAATTAAACTGAACGTTAACTTTTCCAAAACCAGACTTTTCTAAGCCCGTGACCTTGACCTTGGACAGCGGGCACCATGCTCTTTCTGTAGAATGATGTGGGATGTTGTTTCAAATGCATGTATGGAATATTAAAGCATTCCATTGAGGGAAACAGAAGTTACAACGAATTAACCTGAGCGTTAGACACATAGTCTAACGCAAAAACTTAACATTGAATGGATGTGGAAAGTAGGTCAATAAACCATGAAAACCAGACCAAGGTCACATGGGCTGTCTCTGTGTGAGATGGGTACACCACAGTGTTGATGTATACCAAGTTTGGAGGTCGTAGGACTTATAGATTTCCGGAAACTAAGCTAAATGCAAAGACTTAACATTGAATGCATGTGAAATGTAAGTTAATACACCATGACAACTAGGTGAAGGTCACATGGGCTCCCTCTGTGTGAGATGGTTAAACCACAGTGTTGATGTATACCGAAGCATTCCATCAAGGGAAACAGAAGTTGTAATACATTAAACCGAGTGTTAACTTTTCCAAACACGAAAATTTCTAAGTCAGTGACCTTGACCTTTGGGATTAGCGGGCACCATGGGCTTTCTGTAGAATTATGTGGGATGTTATTACAAATGCATGTATGAAATATTAAAGCATTCCATTGATGGAAACAGAAGTTACAATGAATTAACCTGAGCGTTAAGTTTTAGAAACAGAGCTAAACGCAAAACCTTAATGCATGTGAAAAATAGGTCAATGAAACATGAAAACTAGGTCAAGGTCACATGGGCTCCCTCTGTGTGAGATGGTTACAGCACAGTGTTGATGTATACCAAGTATGGAGGTCGTAGGAGTTATAGTTTTCTGCAAAGTGAGCTAAACACAAAAACTTAACGTGAAATGTTGACCGCCGCCGCCGACGGAAAAGCTATGCCTATGTCCCGTTTCTGCTAAAGCAGGCGGGATAAAAATTAGAATAACTTTCTTTGATTTATTCAGGAATTACTTTGTCAAATGTGGCTTTGACTGGAGAAATGGCGCTTATGGCTTTTGCGACCAGTGTAGATCCAGATCAGCCTGTGCATCCTCACAGACTGATCTGGATCTGCACTGTTCGCCATTCCATCAATGAAACACCCGCCATGCTTTTAACAAGCAATATAGATTACTATTAGGTTACAGGCGTGCTATTTGATCAGTAGCCGATTTCATCAAAATTGCAAAGTATACTTATCTAGCAAAGTATACTTTGAGGGAGTAATCATTTATTTTTCCTGAAATGATTTAATTCATATAGAACTAACGACTGCATATATTTGATGATTAAAAGTATGCAAAATTATTATACTGAATTTATTACATTATCACAGCCAAAATGGCTGTGACAATGTAATAATTCAGTATAACAAGAGTTGCCAGAGGACAACGAAGCGCGCCCGATGGCAGCAAAGGAACCGAGGGCACATTTGAATCCAAGCAAGGAAACAGAAAACATAGGGAATTTACCCAAGCATTCGAGGGTTAAGGTTTCGAATGTTTGAAGACGAACGGACGGACGGACGGACGGACGGACGGACGCCTACGACGCCGAGGGTATGCCATAAGCACTTCTTCCTTCGGAAGGCGCGCTAATAAAAATGAATAAATTTATCCTTAAATTGAAAATGTCTCCCTCAAAGTATACTTTGCTATATAAGTATACTTTGCAATGTTGGTTAAATAGGATACAGCAGCTGCACTGGTCACAAATCCCATCAGACCCATCTCTCCAGTCACAGCCACAAACAATACTGGCTGAAGGTTATTTGACATAAATTCCGAAAGCAATAACTTAGTACACTTACAAGTCTCCTTCGTAGGCACTGGAGGACGGACAAACACACTCGTAGTCTCCAACCTTGTCCTTGCACATTGCTGCGGAGTTGCACTGGGACAAGGCACAGTCGTTTATCAAATCTATCTGACAATCGTGTCCACCAAACGCTGCAACTATTAATATTTCAACAACTGTAAAGTTAGAGAGAGTGAGCACGGGCTCACGGATACCCCCGGCCACCACTTGGACCAACAAAACCCAAATGTTAATGCAAAATCAACAAGAGTGCTGAATATAACTGATTGAACACAAATAGGGTTCTTCCTCTTGCCATGATAACTATGTGTGCCAAACTTGGTTCATGATCTGTCAAGTAGAACTCTAGTTATTGGGCGGACAAGGATAGAGTGTTAAAATTAAAACAAGAGTTGTCAGAAGACAACGAAGCTCGCTTGTTGGCAGCCTTCACTCAAACTTGGCACAGTTGTATAAAAAAGCATGAATATTATATAACTTGACCTTGGGTTAAGGGGTGTGCGGTGGACCTTGACATTGGGGTCAGTGGTGGAAGGTGGGTCGTGGATTTGCTATAGCATGATATAGCATATTAAGATGAATGCATGTATGAAATATCAATGCACTCCCTGAAAACAGAAGTAAAACAAAATTTAACCCAACGATAAGTTTATGAACGCACTAATTTGGTGATTTCTACAGCATGATAGCTATTCAGATGAGGAATGCATGTATGAATGTGCTAAGTTTGTAACCTTCACCTTGGGGAAAGGGGTGGGGTGGGTGGGTGGGTCATGGATTTGTTGTAACACAATAGAGAATCATCAGATGAATGCATGCATGAAATATCAAGGCGTTCCCTGTAAAGAAACATATTTTATAAAAAAGAAATTTACTTCAATGTCAAGGTTATGATGTTGATCTTGGTGAAAGGGGTGGAGGTGGGTCATGGATTTGCTGTAGCACACAATACAGGATCATCAGATGAATGCATATATGAAATAACGTTCCCTGTAAATAAACAGAAGTTACACAACATGTACATGTACCCCAACGTTAAGTTTATGAACATGCTAAGTTTGTGACCTTGACCTTGGCGTAAGGACTGGGTGGTGGGTCATGGATTTGCTACAGCATGATAGAGGGTCATATGAGGAATGCATGTATGAAATAACAAGGTGTTCCATAAAGGAAAAGGAAGTTATAAGACATTTACCCAACGTTAAGTTTATGAATGTGCTAAGTTTGTGACCTTGACCTTGGGGTAAGGATTGGGTGGTGGGTCATGGATTTGATACAGCATGATAGAGGGTCATATGAGGAATGCATGTATGAAATAACAAGGTGTTCCATGAAAGGAGACAGAAGTTATAAGACATTTACCCAACATTAAGTTTGTGGACGCCGACGACGCCAGGGGTATGCCATAAGCTCTTCTGCACTTCGTGCAGGCGAGCTAAAAATGGCCGCCAAGGGGACATAAGTCATGTGATGGTTTTTTTTGAAAACGAATAGCGTTCCTCGTTTTCCTATGATAAATATGTATGGATAAGGATAAAGTGCTAAAATAAACTAGAAAATGTGTTCATAGAATACGGATGCCCCACATATTGCTTTGATAATAAATGAGGCCAAATTCCAAGTGGAATTTGTTTTTTACGGACGGGACGGACGGGACGGACGGACAAGGGTAACACTAAATGCCCCCTCCACTATCGTGGTGGGGCATACAAATGGCTGCCAAGGGGAGATAAGTCATATCGAATTTGGTTATGATCGATCAAGTAGAACTCGAGTTATTGCCTGGACAAGGATACAGAGTGCGACAATAAAAAATGGCTGCCAAGGGGAGTAAGTCAACGAAGAATTTTTAAAATCAATAGGCTTCTTCGTCTTACTGTGACAAACATGTATACCGAATTTGGTTAATATCCGTCAAGTTGAACTTGAGTTATTGCGTGGACAAGGATACAGAGTGCGAAAGTAAATGGCCGCCAAAAGTAAGTCATCGGAAATTTTGAAAATGAATAGGCTTCTTCGTCTTGCCGTGATAAACATGTATAACAAAGTTAGTTAAGATCTGTCAAGTTGAACTTGTGTTATTGCCTGGACAAGGATAGTGAGTGCGAACATTAACAAGAGTTGTCAGAGGACAACGAAGCGCGCCCGGTAGTAGCAAAGGAACGAGGGCACATTTTAATCCAAGCTAGGAAAACAATATAGGCCATTTACCCGATCGTCCGAGCGTCCGAGCATTAAGGTTTCGATTTTTTGAAAAAGAAACGGACGGACGGACAGACGAACGGACGCCTACGACGCCGAGGGTATGCCATAAGCACTTCTTCCTTCGGAATGCTCGCTAAAAATGGCTGCCAACGGGAGACTAAGTATGTGGCCTTGACCTCGAGATCATCGGGGATTTTTCACAGCATGATAGGAGAGCCTTAGAGGAATGCATGCATGAAATATTAAGAATTTTCGACGAAATGAATAAAAGTTATAACATATTTCTCCGATGTGAAGTTTTGTAAAGAGACTAAGTATGTGACATTGACCTTGGGATCAGCGGGGCTGGACGGTCGTGGATTTGTCACAGCATGATAGTACAACCTTAGAGAAATGCACGAGTGAAATATTAAGAATTTTCAATGAAGGAAATACAAGTTATAACTTATTTGTCTGATGTTAAGTTTTGTAAAGAGACCAAGTATTTGACATTGACCTTGTGATCAGCGGGGGTTGGACGGTCATGGATTTGGTGCAGCACGGTAGTAGAGCCTTACAGGAATGCATGTGTGAAATATTAAGCATTTTAGATGAAGGAAATAGAAGTTATAACATACTTCTCTGATGTTAAGTTTTGTAAAAAGACTAAGTATTTGACCTTGACCTTGGGATCAACGGGGGTTCGATGGTCCGGGATTTGGCACAACATGGTAGTACAGCCTTACAGGAATGGATGTGTGAAATATTAAGCACTTTAGATGAAATAGAAGTTATAACATTTCTCTGATGCTAAGTTTAGTGACGGACGGACGCACGAATGGACAGACGGACAGACGCACGGACAACCTGACTCCAGTATACACCCCCACAACTCGTTGCGGGGGTGGAGTATAACAATGTGAGAACTGAATTTCTTACATTACACCACTCGGCAGCAGTAGTTTACACCACTCTTGTGCTTACCATATTATGGAGAAATGAAATCAGTAACGTAGTAATGACGCGCTTCCTTTGACTACTCAAGTCACAGTTGCCGTCACTACAGCCCGCCTCCAGCAAATTAATTTGCATATCTCTTGGCTGAATTTTACCCGCGATTCGCTTTGTTTTTATGAAGAATCATGTGTGAAATGTAAGAAAATGTTTATTTAACCAGATGAGTTGATTATCTTGAAATACTGCCCTCATGATAGGGTCCTACTGCTAAACAAACTCGATTTGCTACGCTCACTCATTTGTTGAGCGTAAGGACCCAATCACTTGTGCATTATTTCTCAATAATCAGTTCACCTTGTTGACCCTTAGACCGCTACTCACAACAATTGTCGTCTGCTGTTGGTTTGATATCTTGCCTTATTTCTCAATAAAAACATGGTTTGACAGCACTTCAGAATCATTTCCAATGGAAATGATTCTGAAGTGCTGTCAAACCATGTTGTAAATTATTCTAAAGTGCTGTCAATGCATGTTTTTGATGATACAATTGGACAATAGAAAATAACAAGAATTTCCCGGAATCAAATGTCTCGCCTTGTTCCGCATTGACATTGACCCTGACCCTGGGGCATTGACCTTGACCCTGGGGCCCCGATAATAGTCCTATATTCATCTACATATCATAGTAGTTTAAACATAGTTTATTGCATATACGTACAATGGGCTTGGGCTACAAGTTCTCACAACATTAATTACAGCCCTTACCCAAATATTTCAACAATACATCAATTTAACAGCAATGGCGATAAGTATACAGGTATATGTACATGGGTACATACCAATAATCTTGCGGTATATATATATATATTTGCACAATGTACGAAAAGAAAAATCGGATAAAAAGAGAGAGTAAAGAAAGTGAGAGAGGAGATTGGGAGAAAGAGTGAAAGAGTTATGTGTCACAATGTACATATAATATATAACCTAATGCATAGATAGATGTGCACTGCAGTTGATTTCAGTGTTCGTTGTTATCAGGTGGTACTGGATGATGTTGGCAAATAAATGGAAAAGATCCGATAGAGCTTGCGTCTCATGCATCCACCAAGTGTGTTACTCAAATCTTTTCGTAGCTTTAATATATTCTTGTACAGCTTTAAAAATAACAGTATTGCACTCATTACTTTCTTCAGGTATGCCATGCAAAAGTATATGTGCGTTTAGGGAATAAAATTGTCTTAGTGACTGGCATAAAATTAGACGTTGCGCATGATATTTAATACATTCAAAGACGTAATGTTCAGCATCCTCTACAACTTCACTACATTCGCAGTAGTGAGTTTCTCTGATATGGTTATTGCAAAGATCACAATTAAGACTGCTACATTTATTTCGAATTCTTGCATGCATAACTGAAAACAATCGATCTCCCTCTAAATAATATGGTGGTATATTATATTGAGTATATAGTTGTTGGGCGCATGATGTTTTGAAGTGTCTAAGACTATCTATATTTCTCAGCAACGGGTCAGTTTCATTCCAGAGTTGTATCGAAGATGGTACAAACGATTGTTTGTATACTTCCAGTCGTGTAGTGGGGACATTTAAATCAAATTGATTTCTAAGATTGTAACGAGATATATTATTAACAGTGGGTGGAATCAGGTTAGAAATATAACTAGGTACTTGATTATTGTTGGCTTTGTACATGATCGAAAGCTTTTGAATACTACGTCGAACATATAGAAGTTGCCATCCAACTTCTTGCCTTAAGTTTTCGGGTGAAACTGACCGTGTTAATCCTATTACTATTCTAGCGGCTTCATTCTGATTTTTGTCCAACGAATCCTTTTCATATTCTGTACACCCATCCCAGACAGATGAAGCATATTCTAGTATAGGTCTCATGTAAGATATATATATTTGGTTTAAAGACTGTCTGCTTATCTTAAATTTTAGGTTACGCATTATTCCCAATACTCTCGTAGTCGAATTAATTATATGTTGTATGTGTGTATGCCATTTTACGTTATTGCTGAATGTTAAACTAAGATGCTTATGATCGTCAACAAAGGTTATGGACGTGTTCTGAAATATTAAGTTTAAGGGTCGATCAAGTTGTCTTAATGTTAGAAACATCGCTTCAGTCTTGTTCGGATTGAAACTAACCAACCATTGTTTAGCCCAATCAGAAATCATTAGCAGGTCATGATTTATTATGCCTTCTAGATCATCAACATTTGTTGAAGAAAAGGACAGAGAGCTGTCGTCAGCAAATAATCGAACAATACTTAATAGATGGTCAGCTATGTCGATGACATATATTAGAAATAGTAATGGGCCGAGTACCGAACCTTGTGGTACACCAGCAGTAACTAATTTGGTATCTGAGGTTGTGGACCGTATTGATACGGACTGTTTCCTATTCGACAAGTAGTTTTCGATCCAGTGTAAAATACAACCATTTACTCCATTTTGCCTTAGCTTAAATATTAATCCCTTATGCCATACTCTATCAAAGGCTTTAGAAATATCACAAAACACTGTACATGTAGATTGTCGTTCATCAAATGCCTGACATATTGATTGGTGAATGTCTATAAGTTGAGTGGCCTGGTAAAAAACCAGATTGCCTGTTGTAAATCAATTGTTGTGAGTGCAAGTGATTATAAATATGTTTAAACATTATTATCTCCATTACCTTACCTAGACAGCTTAATAACGATATATCATAGTAAAGGTATGTATAAAGTTTAATGACTGTAGCTGATAAGGTGTTGAAGTAATGACCGTAACACGAACACTTAACATTGAATGATGATGCCGCCGCCGCCGACGCCGCCGCCGACTCCGGAAAAGCAAAACCTATGTCTCGCTTTCCACTTTCGCGGGTGAGACAAAAGGCAGACGACACAACAAATAAGATAGCGGTCTAAGGGTTTAATAAACGGTATGTACTCTCTGACGTAGTCAATGACATAGAGTCCAGTCAAAACAAGTTTGTTACGCGACTAATAATTGTGAGCGCATCCACATAAATTATGAATGTTATATTTGAAATATATGTTCAGAAAACAAATCTACCGCTAAATGTTATTTTACCAAATGTTTTGCTCACATTTCATCCCAAGTTCTTTAATTAACATGGGGAAAAATGTCAAAACATATTCTAATTTCAGAAATATAATTCAGAAATAGGATACCGATTTTCAAAATTTAACACGAAAATAGATCGTTATCAGGCGAGAAGAGTGTATTATTTAATCAGGAGCTACACTGGTCACTAATCCCATAAGCCCCACTACACCGATCACAGCCACAAATGAAGGTCATAAATAAAGCGTCAATTTTGGACATACACCACTAGCAGATGACGTTGTCTGCATTTATGTAGTTGTAGCCATCACAAGGAATGGACTTACACATGAAATCGTAACATTGACAATTAATACAGAAATCGATGCAGACACACATTTTCGGGTGTGCACCTCTAAAATAACGATGTGGACCAAGTTTGACTTAAACATGAAAACTTAACACTGTGGATACCACCCGTTGCTCACCAGCTTTCACCAATCCAATTCACTGAGATGTTTATCAGGGCGTGGGGGGCGGGGGGGGGAGGGGGGGGGGGGGGGGGGCGGTGGAGGGGAGCGTGTGAAAGGTGAGCGGCAGACTTCGGTTGGCAAATAGGTTTAGCGGTAGAGCAAATGGAGCAAAATGGATTAAAAAGACGGCCATTTGCCACGAGGTATGTACATTTTCGTTGTTTTATTAATATTTTAATTTAAAACACGAGGAAGCCATATAGCCTATGGCACGACGGAACATATCATAGATCTACGAATGCAGACACTTTGTTAAACAAGAGCTCCGCGGAGCAACATTTTGATAGTACATAAGGAGCTTTTAATAACCTTGGGGTTAGTGAGCACCATGGGCTTTCTGTAACGATGCGGGATGTTGCTACAAATACATGTATGGAATATCAAAGCATAAACTGAGTGTTTAACTTAAAAAAAACAGAAATTTCTAAGTCAGTGACCTTCACCTTTGGGGTTAGCGGTGTTACAAATGCATGTATGGAATAGTAAAGCATAAACTGAGCGTCAACTTTTCCAAACACGGAAATGTCTAAGTCAGTGACCTTGACCTTTGGGGTTTGCGGGCACCATGGGCTTTCTGTAGGACGATGCGGGATGTTGTTACAAATGCATGTATGGAATATCAAAGCATAAACTTAGCGTTAACTTTTCCAAACACAGAAATTTCTAAGTCAGCGGCCTTGACCTTTGGGGTTAGCGGGCACCATGGGGTTTCTGTATAATTATGCGGGATGTTGTTACAAATGCATGGATGGAATATTAAAGCATTCCATTGAGGGAAACAGAAGTTACAATGAATTAACCTGAGCGTTAAGTTTTAGAAACAGAATTAAACGCAAAATCTTAAAGTTGAATACGTGTGAAAAGTAGGTATACCGAAGCATTCCATCAAGGGAAACAAAAGCTGTAATACATTAAACCGAGCGTTAACTTTTCCAAACACGGACATTTCTAAGTCAGTGACCTTGACCTTTGGAGCTAGCGGGCACCATGGAATTTCTGTAGAATGATGCGAGATGTTGTTTCAAATGCATGTATGGAATATTAAAGCATTCCATTGAGGGAAACAGAAGTTACAATGAATTAACCTGAGCATTAAGGTTTAGAAACGGAGCTAAGCGCACAAACTTAACGTTGAATGCATGCGAAAAGAAGGTCAATGAACCATCAAAGGTAGGTCAAGGTCACATGGGTTCCCTCTGGGTGAGATGGTTACACCACAGTGTTGATGTATACCAAGTATGGAGGTTGTAGGAATTATAGTTTTCTGGAAACTGAGCTAAACGCAAAAACTTAACGTGAAATGTTCACGCCGCCGACGCCGCCGACGCCGCCGACGCCGCCGACGCCGACGCCGCCGCTGCCTACGCCAACGGAAAAGCTATGCATATGTCCTGCTTCTGCTAAAGCAGGCGGGACAAAAATGCAGTGACAAAAAAGTTATTGAAGGATTTGTGGTCTCCTCTGTGTAAACAAACCATGCCGTTACGAATTTTGTAGACATTTTCCGGTTGATTTTAATACAAATACGATCTATACCCGTGTATATTACCCATGTAGCCCACAACTATCCACTATTTAACCATTTTAAGGGATTTCGCCATTCGCATACGTCTCACGTCCGTGAAAACGATGTGTAAGCACTCTGAAGGTCCGGCGGTGGTAAATACATGTAATTACAAAGGTTTGTGGTAGGTTTGTTTGGCAAATTGTGTGGCAACGTATTAATAAGTACAGTTATATATGTTCATTATTGATACAGTCTTGTGTTCCCTGTGTCATTGATGGCCGATGGAGGTATACGCAATCCAGTAGAAAAGAAATCCCTAGCGGAACATTTCACCTGTACCCGTGTTGAGAATACTTTCTGAGCCGGTTTAAGTTCATTTTGCTTTAAAATATGTTCCTTAAAGTGTTCAAGCATCCAAAACAACTCCAATACTTAGTGGAATTGACTTTCAGTTCTAATGTAGTTCTAATTTGTTTAGGGGGACAGTACATCGCTGAATGCGGAGTACATTATTTTCCACGTTGAAGACCACCGTTGTACTCATACCATATATCACAGGCATTCGGTGTGTTTCGTCTTTCATCGGTATAACTATATACACATGAACAAGGCTTCTAACTTTGGTCAGACACAACATCGTATCGTAACAACTTCCGCAATTATATTAACGCTAATGTGAATATTTTGGCGGACAGTGCACATGTTCATTTGAGAAGTATTCCTATCTTGCTAAAATAGCATAGGTAGAACATAATTATGCAAAGAATTACAGCTGCTTTTCCTAGGTCGGAAACAACCTCTCATCATAACAAATGAAATAATGTGTTTAAGGCTCCAACGTCAATATTGTAGTGGCAAGTTCATATGATCATTTGAGAATTATGGTTATCCTGCAGAAATACATAGAATGCCTAGCAAATTACAATTTTAAACATGTTATTTTGTTATGATACGAGGTCGTGTCCGAAATTAGAAGCCTTGGAGTTATAATAATGTAATTTATTTCCTATACATACTGCCTACCACTCCCCACCGGCACACTATATGGACGACATTTATATAAAATGCATTATTATAATCAATTGGTAGCCAGCTGAAAATAGAACATTTGACATTTGCAAGAAGTCTTGAATAGATAGTGGTTCTTATCGTTTTCTCAACCGGCAATTGAAATGTGTCTTCCGCTTTGGTAGCGATCTCGCTTGAAAAGGAATTTGATGTTTGCCTTGCAGTTCAATATGAAAATAATGCATTATCTCAAGTATTTTATCTAGACATTTGCTTTTACTGAATCGCTTCGTTCACAGTTCATTTCGCCTTTAGTGACTTGTTTGCAGGAATGTTAAACACAGTAAGTGTAAGTAAGTATGAAGTCAGAATCCCAATAACATGTTTAAAAGTGTTCAGCAAAATAATATATATTTTTCGTTATCATCTACAGTCGGGTATAATATACGCAACAGACTTCACCGCTCGTGGGAGGGGGTCAATTGCGTATAAAAGACATTTACACTCAAATAAATCCCTCACCTATACCCAAGGTGCAATTCTCTCGGCTGAAGTCGATTTAAAGGTAATCAGATTCACGGCGTCAAATTTCTACGCCACTGCCCGTGTTCGATTCTCGCCCAGTTTGTCTGTGCAAATGATGTGATTATCTTGCTACGTTGTCTCGGATGGGGACCTTAAACGGCGATCCCGAGTATCAAAGTTAACAACCTCATTCCCGTCTTCACTCTCTTGCAGACGGCATGCAAAGTCATCGAGCCAGTGAAGACGTGAAACTATCTATCTCTCCTCTCTATATATCTCTCGCTGTCTCCATCACATCCTACATATGAGACATGCCATGTTATTTTGTACCTTTGGACATCTGCGTAATTTCATGAAAATACGTTTACAAAATTTACAATTATTTTCCGTAAATGGCGTTAAAAGTTTACAAACTAATGCACGACTTGTCGACCTAGGTTGGGTTTGTAACCAAATGGTGAATATGTATTTCAGACAATTTATAAAACTATGTTATCCGGGTAACCATATATATGTGCATTGGGACTCCATCGGTAAATACAAGGTCACACTAAAAGCTGATTATTGTCCAATGTCAAAAGTTGTTCGCACTGAAGCAAATTATCAATAAGCTTACAATGTAAACACACATGCCGTGGCCGTTTACATATTACATATATGTGGCTGTGACTGGAGAAATGGAGCTTATTGATATTGTGACCAGTGTAGCTCCTGATCAAATATCACACCCCTGTAGCCTGATAACGATCTGTATTGCTTGTGCGGATGCTCCAGCTCTATTAGGACCGTCATGTGGCATAGTAAGGAAGCTACACCGGTCACAAAACACATAAGCCCATTTCTCCATCATAAGCTGATTATTGTACAGTGTCAAAGGTTGTTCGCAATGTAGGAAATTATCAATAAACTTACAAAATAAACACACAATGTGTTCATGATGGCCGGACAGACTTGCTGATAAACAGACAGACCGACACGGTTGTAAGTGTACAGTCAAACCTGCGAATAAAGGCCAGCCATGGGAAGTGACAAATCTGGCGTGGTCTTTATTCGCAGGGTCATTTATATAGTAATTGTGTCATTGAGACAACACAATTGTGGCCATTAGGCCACATAAAATTAATTTATTGATTATCATCCGAATTTTGTGAAAAAATGGGGCGGGTGGGCGTTTTTTATTTTTTATTTTCAGGCAATACCAGGAAGAGACAATTAAGGGCTATATGTTCAAATACATGTATGCAAATCCGTTTTGTAATATCATTGTTATATTGAAGTGTTGCTAGCCATGTATCTACTTTCCTGCAACTCAGAAAGGAAGCATTTTGTTTTAATTCTAGATGGCATTTCCTGCATTCTGCTGCATTTAAGAGACAACATTAGTAGGTATCTCATACAATTTTTTGTAGCAAAAACACTGGTAAAAAGGGGAAATTGAATGGTAATTTTATGACAATTATTAAAAAGATTTGTCTGATTTGTATGAGGTTTCACCATCTACACATATTTGGAAGTGTTCAACATGCAAATACCAATAGTATATCTATACTATATCATTTTGAATGTGTGTAATCTGTTTTAGTATGTACATGTATTACAAAAAAAATAAACAAACAACATATTACAGTCAGTTGTCAGGAATGGCACTGTTCCCGCACTCGGTAAAGTCAATATTTTACATTTGAAATTACATAATCAAATTAACATTTTATTACCAGGATACTCACTATATTACACGGGGTGTTTGTTTACCCAAATTACGATCACGTCCCGATCCCAAACTCACAGCAAAATAAATAAAAATTTGGTCCGTCGCCGCCCCGGTTCCGACGCCTCAGGCACTCAGGGGGGGGGTGGGGGTCCAGGGGGTCCGGACCCCCCCACCCCCCCCCTGCTCCCGGCAAAAAAAAAAAAGACGAAAATCTACAATACTCGAATAGTTGGATGACTTTTTTCGTGGCCTAGGTGTCAGGAAATCGCATCTGCGGCGATCTGGCATCTAAAATTTTCCTGGGGAAGTAGACCCCCCTACTTTACCATTTCGCGCTTTTAATTACAGACCCCCCCCCCCTGCAATTATTTCTGTATCCGCGCCTGCGACTCTGTAATACTGATAATACTGTATATCTGTTTGTACGGTATCTCGCATTGTGTGCTTTAACTTGTAACTCAGTATATGGTTGCAGCTGGATCAAATTAGCAGAGGTATACAAATATTATGGCCTCTCATGTTCAGTTTCTGTAGCCGATTTCATCAAAATTCTTAGCAGACTTTGAGGGAGTAACTCTTGACTAATAAACACAATTGAAATATATTTTTACAATCCAATTATTAATATGTCACTTTTCAAGAACCAGAGATTTTAAATATATAATAAAATGGTTTTAAGAAAGTAATTTGTGTCAAGTTATCTTTTTTTGTGACCGATGTATGCGGAGACATTCGTCCGATTAATGGTATCGTCCACTAACGGGCACCCATTCAACGATCCATTTACAAAATCATTATACAAATCAGTGAACGTCGAGTACAAGCCGGCCTTAACACCAATTCAGTCTTTGTGGTCTATGTATTTGACTGTGACAAAATATATAAGATTGTGAAATTTTACTGCAGAAAACTAAACTAGCAGCGCAGAAAATGATGGCAGAATAATTGATCACCATGCAATCATACCGACGCTTTATTTACATACTATATTTATTACCGCAAAGCGCCTGCGTGAGAAACCTGTATAATTCGCGGACAATACGGCGATTTCTTTTTTCACGAAAATTTTCAGATATTTTTTTCTCTTTTTTTGCGACGGGCAAAATAAAAAATGTTGAGGGGCGGGCGGGGATGCTACTCAATAAATTAATTTTATGTGGTCTTTAGCACAGGTTCGACTGTATGTATATACAACAAGAGTGCCGTAATGCACAAAATACGCCCGTCGAATACCGGCCAGACAGCGAAGATGCAGAAATGTGAAGCTGTCACCAAGGCAAGAAACATTAATGAGAATTTGAAAGTCTATAGCATTATTTCTTCATCTCGTTGTGCTAAATATGTATACTAATTTAGGCAGAGATAGAAAAGTAGAGTGTAAAGTAGAAAGGATAGGCAAATTGGATATATTAATGTAAAACAAATGGCTAAGTTAAAAAGGTTATATTTTTGTTAAACAATATTGTTTCGGCATACAAACGCCACGGTACACATCTTCAATATGTGTAGAAGACGTGTGTATAGTTTCAGAACGATCGACTGAAAGGTTTCGGTGGAGTTGTGTACACAAACTCTGTACCATATATAGAATTGTATAGAAAAATGTAGAACAAATGGCTAAGTTAAAAAGGTGATATTTTTGTTAAAAATATTTTTTCGGCATAAAAACACCAAGGTGCACATCTTCAATATTTGTAGAAGACGTGTGTATAGTTTCAGAACGATCGACTGAACGGTTTAAGAGAGTTGTGTACACAAACTCTGTACCGTATATAGAATTGCAACCAGCACATGCCGCCGACCTTTTTTGCATGCAGTTCACATCGCCGGACGCTTACACATCGTTTTCACGGACGAGAGGTATTCGAATGGCGAAATCCCTTACAAATGGTTAAATAGTGGATAATTGTGGGCTACATGGATTATATGCAGGCGTATAGACGTATTTTCATTAAAATCGACCGGAAAATGTCTGCAAAATTAGTAACGGCATGGTTTGTTTACACAGAGAACACAAATCCTTCACTAACTTTTTTGTCAATGCATCTTTTAACAAAGTGTATGCATTCATAGATCTATAATATATTCTGTCGTGCCATAGGCTATATGGCTTCCTCGTGTTTTAGATTAAAATATTAATAAAACAACGAAAATGTACCTACCTCGTGGCAATGGCCGTCTTTTTACTCCATTTTACTCTATTTTATCTACTGCCATACCTATTCGCCAACCTAAGTCTGCCGTTCACTTTTCACACGCTCCGCCCCCAGCAAATGATTCCCTGCCACCAAAAAAAGCTAACAAAAGTGTTATTATCTATTACCTGCTTGGCATTCCTTGGTGAAGTAAACTTTTTGTTTCTCCGTTTCTGGTATAAGCGTAGTAGCAGTCTTTTTGACGTAATATAATAAACAAACTTTATTCCCAGACTCTATGACAATATATAAGGCATAGAGGCAAATGCTGCTTGCGAGACAGGCAGATTTACACTCTTCCACATCTGCCACAATAAGGGATATGTTGTAGTCATTCTCAACATCAATATATGTGCTAGACACGTTTCTCATGGAACACTCATCTAAATCTGAAATAAACATACAAGTTGTTAACTTCCACCCTTTAACACCTAAATAACTAGAATGGATTTTTATATGTTAATTTTCAGACAAATCCAATACCGGTAGTCCATTCATGAAAAGGGGGTGTCTTTTTTATATACATACATGTATATGAAAATTACTTGCAACAAGAGTGCCGTAAGTCACAAAATACGCCTGTCGAAGATGGGCAAGAAACCTCAATGTGAATTTGAAAATCTTTTGCATTATTTCTTCCTCTTGTTGTTATAAATAGGTATACACATTTAGGTACAGATGTGTAAAGTAGAAATGTAGAAATTATATAAAGTTGAATACAAAAATGTAGAAAAGTTAAAAGTCTATATTTTTGTTAAAACACATTTTGGCATAAGACGTGAAGGTGCACATGTACACTATGTGTAGAAGGTGTGTGTAAAGTTTCAGATTGATGGAAAATAGTATTTCATACAAAAATGGCTAAGTTAAAAACGTGATATATTTGTTAAAACAATATTTTCTACGGCATAAAAAAGTGGACATCTTCAATATGTGTAGAAGACGTGTGGCATATATGTAGTTTCAAATCGATTGACTGAAAGGTTTTAGAGGAGTAGGTGTGCACAAACTGAACATTTGTACCCTATATAGAATTGCATGCAAAGATGTAGAAAAGATTTCTAAGTTAAAAAGGTGATTTTCTTCTGTTAAAAAATATTTTTTGGGGCATAAAACACCAAGTTGCACATCTTCAATATGTGTAGAAGATGTGTTTACAGTTTCAGATCGACTGACTGAAAGTTTTGTGAGGAGTGGTGTACACAAACACTACCGTTTTCTTCTGTCCGACGCCCGCCCACGTGCGGTAAAACATAATAAGTACCGTTTTTTTTAAAACGGTCGTATACTTATTCTCTTAATTATGCTCCCACGTATATGTTGTTACCACTGATTGGATCCGGCTCATTGAGACGGTTCCAATAAGTGGTCACAACATATACTAAATATGTAGATTTTTTCTGTCTGTGGGCCTGTGACCTTGACCTAGAGATCAGCGGGGGTTGGACTGTCGTGGATTTGTCACAGCATGATAGTAGAGCCTACAGGAATTCATGGGTGAAATATTAAGAATTTTCGGTGACGAAAATAGAAGTTATACAGATTTCTCTGATGTCAAGTTTTGTGAAGAGACTAAGTATGTGACCTTGGGATCAGCGGGGTTGGACCATCGTCACAGCATGATAGTAGAGCCTTAGAGGAATGCATGGGTGAAATATTAAGTCGATGAAGGAAATAGAAGTTATAACAGATTTCTCTGATGTTAAGTTTTGTGAAGAGACTAAGTATGTGACCTTGACCTCGGGATCAGCGGGGGTTGGACGGTTGTGGATTTGTCACAGCATGATAGTAGAGCCTTAGAGGAATGCATGGGTGACATATTAAAGGTACATACCCGCGCAGTAGGCACAACATGTTCTTTATAGGAATTAAATAAGTGGATAATTATGTCACTATTCCACCAGTTCTAACAATTACGAGTGCCCGCTATACAAATATAATAATTTATTAATTATCAATTTACTGTTAGCGACGCGCGGCGGTAACAGTCTATTTTGATAATGTGCGGGGACGACGACTTTCACATCACGTTTTGCGTCTGCGTCCGGGCCTGACATGTCGAAACGTCAAGGACGTAAATTGTATGAAACGGCGTCGGACAAAAAAAAGGCGAAATGTCTGAGGGACAGGCAGTACGGAGAGAGAGAGAGTGGTTAATATTGGCGACCTTATCACCAAATGGAAAGAGTTACGTGGAGATTTAGATTCGGACTCGAACATAGATTTTTCTTCTCAACTTCCGATACTTCACTGCGCATGTCAAAGATGTGATATGATTGACCGTGCCACGTGACTAGTATTAGTAAAAATAGCACGAGGTCGGAAAATACCCTTTCTGGTCGCGGCATATAAAATGCGATTTAACACCAATTAACGCGCGCCGTAATTAAAAATAACTCATTATTGGGTAGACAAATGGCTCATATAAGGCATGACAGAAAATGAAAAATAGTAGTACAGTGTAACCTGCTGCGTGGGCATGTACCTTTAAGAATGTTGATGAAGGAAACATAAGTTATAACATATTTCTCTGATGTTAAGTTTAGTGATGGACGGACGGATGGACGGACGCACGGACAACCTGACTCCAGTGTACACCCCCGCCCAACAATTCGTTGCGGGGGAGGGGGGGGGGGCGGAGGTCACACAACCCATCCACAAATGAATTTGGAAATTTCAATGTCATTTCACCTTGACCTTGAGCCAGGGGAGAACATGGGTGGGACGGCAAATGAAACTATTGATGGTGACAAACATGTATATGAAGTTTGAAGCGAATCATTTATATGGTAAACAAGAGTGCCGCAAGTCACAAAATACGCCCAGACAGTGAAATGCAGAAATGTGAAGCTGTCACCAAGGCAAGAAACATTAATGAGAATTTGAAAGTCTATAGCATTATTTCTTCATCTCGTTGTGCTAAATATGTATACTAATTTAGGCAGAGATAGACAAGTAGAGTGTAAAGTAGAAATGATAGGGAATTGGATACAATAATGTAGAAAATATGGCTAAGTTAAAAGGGTGATATTTTTGTTAAAAAATATGTTTTCCGCATAAAGACAACAAGGTGCACATCTTCAATATGTGTAGAAGACGTGTGTATAGTTTCAGAACGATCGACAGAACGGTTTCGGGGGAGTTGTGTACACAAACTCTGTACTCCATATAGAATTGTATAGAAAAATGTAAACAAATTGCTAAGTTAAAAGGTGATATTTTTGTTAAAAAATATTTTTCCGGCATAAAAACACGAAGGTGCACACCTTCAATATGTGTATAAGACGTGTGTATAGTTTCAGAACGATCGACTGAACGGTTTCGGAGGAGTTGTGTACACAAACTCTGTACCGTATATAGAACTGTATCGAAAAATGAATACAAAATGTCTAAGTTAAAAAGGTGACATTTTTGTTAAAAAATATATTTTCGACATAAAAACACCAAGGTGCACATCTTCAATATGTGTAGAAGACGTGTGTATAGTTTCAGATCGATCGGCTGAACGGTTTCGGAGGAGTTGTGTATACGAACTATGTACTTTTTCTTCAGCCGCCCGCCCGCCGTGCGGTAAAACATAATACGTACCGTTTTTAAAAACGGTCGTATAAAAATGTAGAACAAATGGCTAAGTTAAAAAGGTGATATATTTGTTAAAAAATATTTTTTCTGCATGAAAACACCAAGGTGCACATCTTCAATATGTGTAGAAGACGTGTGTATAGT
Organism: Conchocele bisecta; assembly: GCA_029237695.1. Taxonomy (NCBI): domain Eukaryota; kingdom Metazoa; phylum Mollusca; class Bivalvia; order Lucinida; family Thyasiridae; genus Conchocele; species Conchocele bisecta. Next base: position 46,973,936 of record CM055267.1, read on the forward strand.
TTCAGAACGATCGACTGAAAGGTTTCAGAGGAGTTGTGTACACAAACTCTGTACCGTATATATAATTGTATAGAAAAATGTAGAAAACATGGCTAAGTTAAAAAGGTAATATTTTTGTTAAAATATATTTGTACGACATAAAAACACGAAGGTGCACATCTTCAATATGTGTAGAAGACGTGTGTATAGTTTCAGAACGATCGACTGAACGGTTTCGGAGGAGTTGTGTACACAAACTCTGTACCGTATATAGAACTGTATCGAAAAATGAATAAAAAATGGCTAAGTTAAAAAGGTGACATTTTTGTTAAAAAATATATTTTCGACATAAAAACAACAAGGTGCACATCTTCAATATGTGTAGAAGACGTGTGTATAGTTTCAGATCGATCGGCTGAACGGTTTCGGAGGAGTTGTGTATACGAACTATGCACTTTTTCTTCAGCCGCCCGCCCGCCCGCCCACAGTGCGGTAAAACATAATACGTACCGTTTTTAAAAACGGTCGTATACAAATGTAGAACAAATGGCTAAGTTAAAAAGGTGCTATTTTTGTTAAACAATATTTGTTCTGCATAAAAACACCAAGGTGCACATCTTCAATATGTGTTGAAGACGTGTGTATAGTTTCAGAACGATCGACTGAACGGTTTCAGAGGAGTTGTGTACACAAACTCTGTACCGTATATATAATTGTATAGAAAAATGTAGAAAACATGGCTATGAACGGTTTCGGAGGAGTTGTGTACACGAACTATGCACTTTTTCTTCAGCCGCCCGCCCGCCGTGCGGTAATCCATAATACGCACAGTTTTTTTTTAAAAACGGTCGTATAAAAATGTAGAAAAAATGGCTAAGTTAAAACGATGATATTTTTGTTAAAAAATATTTTTTCGGCATAGAAACACCAAGGTGCACATCTTCAATATGTGTAGAAGACGTGTGCATAGTTTCAGAACGATTGACTGAACGGTTTCGGAGGAGTTGTGTACACGAACTATGCAACTTTTCTTCAGCCGCAGCCCGCCCGCCCGCCCGCCCGCCGTGCGGTAAAGCATAGAAAAATGTAGAATATATGGATAAGTTAAAAAGGTGATATGTTTGTTAAAAAATATTTTTTCGGCATAAAAACACCGGTTTCGGAGGAGTTGTGTACACGAACTATGCGCCTTTTCTTCAGCCGCATAATACGTACCGTTTTTTAAAAACGGTCGGTCGTATAAAAAGTTATAGCAGAATAAACGAAATTTAAAATCTACTGAATGTGAAATTTGAAAGATACATGACCTTGACCTTGGGCGCGGAGGAGCATGGGTTGGGTAGGGAATGAAACTATGAATGATGAGAAACATGCATATGAAGTTTCAAGCCCATTGCTTGTAAAGAAGTCATACAGTGGAACCTCTCTAAACTGGACACCAAGAACATGTTTGTGAGTTTATGCTGAGAGGATTCAGATAATAAGGCATGTTCATGATTACAAAAGACATAAGTATGTCCCAGAATGTTCATATGCCTGATTTATAGCAGAACCTCTCTAAGCCGGACACCCTGGTGATCTCACAGGGTGCCCGGTTTAGAGAGGTTCCACTGTAGCAGGATTGAGAAAAGCGCACATATCTGCTAGATAGAAATTGTTGTTGACCATGACAGTGGCACGGGGGGAGCACGGGTGGGGCGGTGAATGAAACTATGAATGATGAGAAACATTCACATGAAGTTTCAAGCCAATCGCTCATACAGAAAACAAGTTTATAGGAGAAAGTTTGTTTGTTTGTTTAACGGCCTGTCAATAGCTAAGGTCATTTAAGGCCGGGTCAATGGGTTTAGTACTAAATAATATATATTACCTGTACAAGTACATGTACATGATCAAGTACATGTACAAATGGGGGAAAAGTCCCAAAATCCGAACTGAATATTTACAATATGTATTTTCAGCCCTGAAATAATAATAATCCTGATCTGTTGCCAGGTCATCGCCACACCAGAATCACTTCGTCCCCTCACAAAAGCAGCAGGATCAGTAATAATCTGACTACTTATACAGAGTGTTTCATAATATCTGTCCTTATTACAATTTGCTACTTCTCTGTCAATTAAAAAGATGTTGCGTAACACAATACACCAATTTTTCAACTTGATAACAAAATACGGGAAAGAGTTGACGTCATGACGTCATGCATGACGTCATTTCCTGTGGGTTTGTTTTCAAGATGGCGCCATCCAAAGAACAATGTTGTGAAATTGTGAAATTGTATTATCAAAGTAAATCATTGAAATTAGTGGTGAAAACAATGAAATAAAATGCACACAGAGCTTGAACAGTTGGGCACAAAACAGATACAAAGAACTAAGAAAAGGTTTGAAGATTCGGGATCAGCAGAAGACGGAAGACACAGCAATCCCGGGCGACCAAAATCTGTAAGAACTCCTGAAACTATTGAACAGGTGAAGAGAGCAATAGGTGAAAATCTGTAAGAAGAGTATTATGTGATATTACGAACACCAGTAGTGCGACCAGTATGTACAGAATGTTGAAGTATGATATCAAACTGACTCCCCATAAAGTTTCCATAATGCAACACTTGAAACATACGGGATATAGCCAGTAGACTAACTTTCGCTCAATGGGTGACTGACCATATCCATATTGTACAAAAAGTCTGGTTTTCAGAGCAAACACACAGAATTGCAGGTATTGGAGTTCTGAGATACCCGACTTTTATATAGAGAAGCCATTACATGGTGAGAAAATAACAATGTGGGCAGCTTTGAACGCTGACGGCATCGTGGGCCCCTTCTTCTTTGAAGATGCTGAAGGTAACATCGAAACAATCAATACGGATCGGTACCTTCATGTCATGAAGAAGAAATTCCTGCCAACATATAAATATGAGCAATATATGGTTCCAGCAAGATGGAGCAACACCACACACAGCAACACCACACACAGCCGGTGATGCAATTGAATGGTTATCACAAACATCTGTCGCCGCTTCATTTGTTTCAAAACTGACCGTGAATGGCCACCCCACTCCCCTGATCTAAGCCCCCTAGACTTCTTCTTGTGGGGATATCTGAAGGATCGTGTGCATAAAAACTACTGATGAATTAAAGGCAGCCATCAGGAGAGAAATCCGGAAAATAAGCATGGAAACATGTGCTAGTGTCATCAGGAACTTCACACAGCGGATTGATGTCATTATTACCAAGAATGGACGTCATGTCGAGCATTTGCTGTAAAACAGACTATTAGTACAATGAGACGTGTAATGACTGTCATGAAGGTAATAAACATGTATGATACATCAAACAAAATTGTATTATGTTTGCTATAAGATTTTCGGTTTCATTTTATTGTATTATATTGTATAACGAAAATGTAAGCCTTTAGAATAAGAACAGATATAACAATAACCCAATTCAACTCCCAGGTAACAAAAGAGCCAAATACTAATAAGAAATACTAATTAATTTTTTTTTTTGCTGTCTCAATTATTAATATTGCATTTCATTTTGGCTCTTTTACAGTAAACAATATGACCATAACGTTGTTCGAACTGCGCCTGTGGCTACTCCGACCAGACTTTGCGGATCAGCAGGCTTGTCTGGATCTTCATTGGCCAAAAACACAATAGCCTTCGGAGTCTATTTATTAAATTACTATTTTTTTTAATTTGATTTGAATTCCACGAGCGCCACGTGTGCGGCACAGATCAAAGAACTTGTCAATTTCAAAACATTGCCTAAGGTAAACTTTTACAACTGTGTGCTGAATGATGTCATCAGATCAACAACCTGTCAACACGGCTGAGCGTTATTGATTTTTTTCACACAAAGCGATACGCGTATTAACATTAGGTCTGTGTATTGTATCGGGTGTAGCCGAGTATCGGAATTCACATATCGTAGCCGATATTAAAATATAATCAATTTCTTTAAATTAAGACCGCAAGTTGACAGATATTTCAGAGCAGACGTCAAAGTATTATTCCGTGGATTGACCTAGCCTCATGTTATCATTCGACTTGATCACTTGTACAAGGAAAGTGATCTAAATGTATACATCATGTGTATAATGAAGTTTAATAAAGAACTTGACCTGCACAACACGTGCCATATCTTTTACATATCAACCAGATATCGCCATAACCAGTGCTAGCAACTCGCTTGTCCAACAGATATACCGAACATTTGCTAATAAACCATCCTCTGACCGATACACAATTCGTTTCCATCACCAAGTCCGCCATCTTGTAAATAAACACCACGTGACCGGAACTACAAGCGATCGCTTGTAGGACCAAGATCAATACTTCCTCTTTCTTCGGTACGTCGAACTATCCACAAGTGTTTTCACGACAGGGAAGTTATATACGTTTCTGAAGGTTTCTCACTGCCTAAAGGTTGCTGAATTGCTAATTTAATTATATATATTCTGAATATAATTCACTCTTTCGACAATAGTGTTGCTTACGACCATACATTTGTAAATTGTTTTGTATTGTTGTTTGTTTGTTTGTATCTCCTTCTGTAGATTTTGTGTGCCACCATGTTCCTTTCCAGGAAGTGTCCTGGTACCGGGGATCGGGGGTGTGCGAAGTTCCTCCCTAATTGGGATTTACACCCTCTGTGCAGAGACTGCCGATCCTGCACACTGGAGTCTACATGCGAGGTTTGTATAGAGTGGTCTGGTGCTCTATGGTCTAAACACCAGAAAGCACTTGACAGGGCCACGGTAAAAAAGGCAGCTGCATCTAGGAGTCTCTCCTTCGAAGACTCTAGGGTTCCGGGTCATATGACTGTAGCCACCAGCTCAGTTAGACCCGGTGATTCCGCGGATGCAGTTGCTCCCCATGTTCTTAATGAGCATAGGAACCGTGGGCCCAGCGCTAGCCATGGGGTTAGACCCGGAGATCTACTCCACACAGGGCAACTTCACCACGCCGGAGGAGTAAGGCTCATACCATTTCTCCACCGTGTACCTCTGATACTGACAGTGACTCCTCCGGGAGCCATAGTGGTGGTTTCAGCAGTGCTGATTCCAGAAGTCGCTCATCTAGCGCAGGTAGTAGGCGTTCTGTGTCGAGGCATAGATCGCGTAGCTACCGTAGCCATAGTCGCCGTTCACGCTCTCATGAGCGTGATAGACGCCATATGTCTAGTTATAGACCTACACAGGGCCGTAGGAACGAGTCGTCGTATCGCCACAGGCATCGACAGGGTCGTTCGAGAGACCGTTCTCGGTCTCGCAGCAGGTCTAGGGCTCGCTATTCCAGAGGACATAAGTCTTCACCGTCAAGCACTCCCTTTTCATGGTTTTCGGCTGTAGACCAGGGTAGACGAGTACCAGAACTGAGCGGGCTGACCAGTAATCAACTGACGACTTTGTCTCAGTTGATAGGTTTGGTTCATGCCAACGCAGGTGGGACATCAGATGTTGTACAAACCAGGCCTTCATCTGTTGTCTCAGCCACGGTCCCTGATCCTGATCCCTACGAGGTAGAGGATCCAGACTCATACCCAACGGTTACGCTAGACTTGGGTCCCATGGCTTCTCAGGAAGCCATGGACACCCATGGAGCCATGAAAACCCATGGCCCATCGGCCTCTGCGGCTAACCATGGCCCCTCGGTCTCCATGGCTAGCCATGACCCCATGGCTTCCATGGCTAGCCATGGGCCAATGCTAAACCACGGCATTATGGATTATATAGGCAATGAGTCTGATATGGATGAGGTATCAGGAATCCATCTCTATGCTTAGAGACCGGCTAGGTTCGGCAATTCGTCCACCTTTACCTATACCAAAGGTCAAAGTTGGCGCTTCTGCCTTGGATTGTTTCAAGGACAACCAGCCATCATCACCTGCGTCAGCACTCCCTCAGTGTTGGAGAGTGCAAACGTGTCTGGGGGATCTTACTTCCATGATCCAAGGAGAGGGAGTAGAACAGGGCAAAGCTTTGCCCTTTCTCCCAAAAGCTCTACCAGTGGGTAAGTTTCCCACGCTGAGAAAGCCGAAGGTTTTTCAACCTCATTCGTATGAGTTACAAGAGTCTTTACTTCTCATTGAGACGCCTCCTATAAATCCCTCATTCCGGGAAGTAGTGAAGCAGGGTAGCGCTCTTCCTACTTCTCACTTAGTCACCTTCCAGACTCTTGAGGGATGGGAGCGATTGGCAAGAGCGGGCATTCAGACAGTCTCTCATTCAGAACTGTTTCTGTGCGGCGTTCTGTCACTTTTTCGGAGCCTCCTTCCGAGGAAAGGCTGCGAGAAGTTACCAAGTATCTCCAGGTGATGGCCACTGCCCAGTCCCACACTTTGGAGATACTCACCAGACTTGCAGCCGGACCACACTCGCTAGGAGGGATGCGTATTTGGCTAGATCTTGTCTGGATGAGTCTGTCAAATCCTCACTGCGAGTGCAGCCCATTGAGTCGAAGACTCTCTTTGGTCCGCAATTACAAGGCACAGTTCAGTCTTATAAGGACGATATTGCGCACAAGTCATTGCAGAGGGTAGCTGCTTCGCCTGTACCTAAGTCAAAGGTGTCTTTGCCCACGGTTAAGCCATTTGTTCATCCAGTGGCTAAGGTATCTTCCGTCACACTGCCCACGGGCAGTGCCCCTCCTTCTTTGCCAAATCTGGTCATTACTAAGCCTGCTTTTAAGAAGAAGGCTGGCCAGGCGAAGCGATGGCGGAAGGGTAGTCAGAGATAGGGATGCCCACTCCGTCTCACAGGCCTCAGTACAACATTTGACCATACAAAATGGCACCAGGTTGCCCATTCCAAAACCGGACTTCGGTTTTTCTCCAAGGCCTGGGAGGAAATAACTTCGGATGCTTGGACACGTTCAGTAATCCTGAGTGGGTATCTAATTCAGTTTCGTGTCCTCCCCAGATTTCGAAGACTACCCCTCAGTCAAATGCAAACCATCCCGTCGGACCAGGACAAGCTTCGGGTTCTCCAGAACGAGATAAAGGCCATGCTTCAGAAACAAGCCATAGAACGGGTGACCGATCGGCACAACCCGTAAGGCTTTTTCAGCAGGATTTTTCTAGTTCGCAAGAAGACGGGAGGTTGGAGACCCATTATCGACCTTTCCCACTTGAACAGGTCGATAGTGTCACCACACTTCAAGATGGAGACTTTAGACAAAGTCAGAATGTCTTTGAATCTGGGGGACTGGGTCACGTCTTTGGACCTGAAGGATGCATACTTCCACATAGCTATCCATCCCAGGTCCAGACGCTATCTGCGGTTCGCGTTTCAGGTGGTAGTGTACCAGTTTCGGGCGCTCCCATTCGGCCTTTGTACGGCTCCTTGTGTCTTCACTCGAGTAGTGAAAGCCATGCTCCGCTTTATACAACAGCGGGGTATTCGCCTACACGCATATCTGGACGATTGGCTTCAGCCAGCCAATTACAAGGAATTGGCCAAACCCCACATGCGAATAGTTATGACGCATACTCTTCGCATGGGGTTCATTCCCAATTGGGAAAATTCAGAGCTGGAGCCAACACAGGTATTTGTGTTCCTGGGAGCTCGGTGCAACCTATCTCAGGGGTTAATAGGGCCGTCTTCGGATCGTAATGCACAGATCCGAGGTTCGATAAGGTCCATGCAACAAGCACGTATTGCTTCAGCAAGGACATTACACGGCCTGCTAGGCCAGATGGAATCGATGGCGCGTAAACGCCTCCTGCAATGAGAGACCAAGTCCCGGTGGTCACAGGAGTCAGACTCATGGGACCGAACCATTGTATTAGGTCAGTGGTTCCGGGATGCGGTCTCTCAGTGGCTGGATCAGGAGTTTCTGTACTCCGTGGTCCCCCTCCACCCACCAGTTTCGGACATCCAGCTATTTACGGATGCCAGCCTCACCGGTTGGGGAGCCCACCTGGAAGACCAGGTGGCGTCCGGAAAGTGGTCGATGTATTGGCGCAATTGCCATATCAATACTCTCGAGCTACGAGTAGTGTTTCTGGCGCTGAAACATTTCGTCAGAGTGGTAGAAGGCCGGTGTGTCCTTGTAGCAACGGACAATACCACGGTGGCGGCATATGTGAGGGGGGGGGGGGGCTCACGGTCCAGGAAACTTTTTCTCCTGTCGATGAAGATCTTGACCTGGTGTGCCAAACACTCTGTCATGCTGAGAGCTCGTTTCCTTCCGGGGAAACCGAATATTCTAGCGAACAGTGTCTCGCGCGAGGGCGGGTTAGTGCATACGGAATTGACTCTGCATGCAGGCATTCTCAAACACGTTTTCAGTTGCTTGGGAACACCGTATGTCGACCTGTTCGCCACCAGATTGAGCCACCAGCTTCCGACATACGTCTCCCCAGTTCCCGACTCCTTGGCTCTGGGGGTAGACTCTTTGAGCATGGCATGGGAGGGAATGCACGCTTACGCATTTCCTCCATTTCCGCTGCTGTCTCGGGTGATGCTCAAGATCAGCAAATAGTTGTGTCTGGTGTTGTTGATTGCTCCACTTTGGCCGGGCCAGCCGTGGTTCAGTCTTCTGTTGTCACTTCTGGTGGACATTCCCATCTGCCTTCCACACAGGAGCGACCTGCTGTGCCAACCTCGGTCTCGGCTGTACCATGCCAATCCGGCTATGCTCCATCTGCACGCGTTCGTACTATGCAACGATGCATGCAAGAGAAAGACTTTTCTGAACAAGTTGCCAAGCGAGTCTGTTCATCTAAACGCACCTCCACCAACTCTGTAAATGGGTATCGGTGGAAAGTGTGGCTGGACACCTGCTTCGGCTTAAGCATTTTTCGGACATTGACTACAGTAACCAGCCTGTGATATCCAATGTTATCAGGAGTTTGGAACTAGAGAGACCTAAAGTATCTTCTCCGGTCCCGAAATGAAATCTTCCATTGGTGCTGGATGTCCTGTCCAAACATCCCTTTGAACATTTAACTTCATGTTCGTTAAAGTTTCTTACATATAAGACAGTATTTCTTATTGCCTTAGCGTCTATCGCAGGCGGAGTGAAATTCACGCCTTAACAGCGGACGAAGCATGTGTTAATTTCACACATGACGAGTCCGCTGTTGAGTTGCATACCTATCCGGGGTTTCTTGCAAAGAATAAACTTCCGTCTGTGGCTCACACCTCTATTACTATTCCGGCCCTTCCTCGTGAGACAGACGACAGTGCCATTCAGCTTTGTCCTGTCAGAGCCCTCAAAGCTTATCTGAGAAGGGTGTCTCACATCCGGAAGGGTCGCCATAGACTCGTCATCTCATTTCGCCATAACTGGACAAAGGAGGTGTCAGCGTCTACAATTTCCCGTTGGATTGTGAAGACCATTAAATTGGCTTACAATCTCTCCTGGGAGCAGGAATCGTGTCCTGACCATGTCAGTGCCCATGAAGTTAGGGCTCTGTCTACGTCATGGGCATGGCTCAATAATGTCCCCTTAGATAAGGTACTAAGGGCTGGTTATTGGAGTTCAGAGAGCTCGTTTATACGTTTTTATTTACGGAACACTCTACCACATGCACGTGGTTTGTTTGCCTTGGGTCCCTTAGTGGCTGCCCAGTCGGTTATCACCTGTCGGTCAGTTTCGTCCGCTTAGGTGCGTGTTCTCGTTTTTACCGTTTTTTTACCATTATTATGGTAATTTCACGTACATACATGTATAATGCAGCCTAACACTATGTGCTTCAGCTTTCTTTGTTTGTATTTACGTTTGTCGTTCGGTCGTACGTTACGCATACAAACTATTATTTAATCATTGGCTGAGCCAAGGGACTTACGTCCTAAGTGATGTTCTGGCTCCTTGCACCGTCTGGTCATAACTGGAAGTACGTTAATTGACCAGTCGTCCGGGGCCTTCACGCTATAAGCCCTCTTGATGACCTTTCGCTGACGTTTAGCGGGTGAGTTTATAGTTCCTATATCACGCTATTCAGCTATGTAGGTTCATTTCTTGTCCGTATTTTCGTCCCACCTCCATTCAGTTATAGTCAGCACTGGTTATGGCGATATCTGGTTGATATGTAACAGATCTTTAAAATTGTGTTTTAACACGTAATTTTTATATCTGTAAATATACAAACCAGATATCGCCATAACATTTTTATGACCCTACCCACCTCCCCGCTACGTCCGCCACGACAACCATGTCTTAAACATGACACTCGAAAGAGGAAGTATTGATCTTGGTCCTACAAGCGCTTGCTTGTAGTTCCAGTCACGTGGTGTTTATTTACAAGATGGCGGACTTGGTGATGGAAACGAATTGTTTATCGGTCAGAGGAGGGTTTATTAGCAAATGTTCGGTATATCTGTTGGGAAGCGAGTTGCTAGCACTGGTTATGGCGATATCTGGTTTGTATATTTACATACAAATTATGTGTTAAAACAAAGGTATGTGATATTCTCACATTGCACCAGTCTAAATTATCACGTCTAGAAAATGTTCATTTTCAACGGATTATCATGTTTATTGTTTCCAGTATTGTCAATGTATGAAATTTCTCCCAGGATATACTCCATTTTATTGAACATTTATTCTGGAAGTTGGACATTGTCCGTTTCGTGCACCTGCAGGTTATAATTATCTTCCCTGTCGAGGAGCGCAATCTGACACGTTTTCCTATGCAATTTAATCAGTTTTGAACGCTTCAAACAATTCAATTTCAATCACTAAATCAAATTTAAATGCAGATTTATAATGTTAAATAGTCATTAAAAATATTCTTATCACCATTTCGTATTTTCGTAGTTCAAAATGGGAATTATTCTGGCATAAAAATGATGTATTTTAGAGCAAAATGTATCGAGTGACAACCAAACATATCGGGTCACGTGACTAGTGATACTACCTCTAGTAAATAATAGGCCCTGGGCTTACCAGCAAAACATAGGTTTTTAGTACCATCTCCGCGCACCAAAGATTTTAGTTACTAAAGTGATCAGACGCATATACTCTATATGTTTCTGCATGATAGACCTTCAGAAGTAGAAGCTTAGTGATTTGCATAAACAAGATGGCCGCCAATGAAAAAATTGATTCACTACACGTAGCGGCATATCGTACTGAGGAAGCATTTTTCAAAGGACAAATGCCAATACATTTTATTTATTTAATACATCATGGCCGACTGAATGTTTATCCATTCATTGTATTATGATATGTTGTGTAAAAATCCAATATGGCCGCCATTTTACAAGAATTCTATGATATATTTAAAGAAACAGACACGCACATGCAATTAAGTGTTGCCACTACCCACACATATGAAACTAAAATAGTCCTCAGTTGTTTAACATATTGGTATTAATAATAATATGCAACAAAAACATAACATTTGTGGTATAAACTTATTATATTACATATACAATATGGCCGACCTTATGAAACGCATGTATAGTTTCCGGGATATTTATATGCAACAGCATATCTATTTTCAGCAGTCACATAATGGTTCATGAAAACACAATTTCTGATATGTGATGACTGACATGCTATACAAGGCCATAATCCAATTTTAGAATAAAAAGAAAAGTGTGTAAATCCAAAATGGCTGCCATATTATACGAATTTCGTAAATTATTCATATAACTTTGTTATCAATGTAAGCAACACACACCCATTCAAAACTCCATGGTCACACGCATTGTATAAACATTCGGTGATCTACAGTTTACTAAAAGCATAAATAGGAGCATACGCGTATTAATTTGCATATTTAACATAATTGTAAAATTGTAACAGCAATTTCTGGAATTCAGACCTTTTCACGTATTACACAAAACATATTAGACGAGTGAATACCGATCAGTTTCAACAATTTAATCATTGGCATACCGCAGAAATCTGTTCAATACTCGTTTGAGTCAAATATTATTTACATAATATTCAAGATGGCCGCCATTTCGTACAATACTTGTAGTAATTCAAATAAATCACCATAAACATTATATCAGTACCGGCGGAATACAAATAGTAATTGTAATTGTACCCTATCTTTAATATATAGTGTACTTTGTGTTTATCATACGATTTGGGGACTATACAGGTGTTGTTTGATGATTAAATGTGCAATGTCCTCTACCAATCAGTAATACTGTATCTGTTTTAATATTGGAACATAATGTATCACGTGCTATTCCGTTTTGTATTTTGTCACATGCATTACCATGCACTGCATACTGTGCAAGAAGAAACGTTTGCCTGAGTAATAAAATTAACAAAACGCATATTGCAAATGTCCAGTTTAAGCTAAATTATGATGTAATATAGCCAATTAATATAATATAACATACACGATGCATGCATGTTCAGTGATAATTTAATCTATACGCGATGTTACCTCCACCTTAGACTAAACGAAAGTTAAAAATGTCAACATTACTGCTGTGCAGTGTTCTATTTTTACCACTTTGTATACGTAAATGTGCCCTATAAAGGACAGTAAATGCAACCAACTTATGATACGAATGTCATAATTATATGAGTTTGACATACCCGTTTGAACATGTAATGAACACTACATATCACTTAATTTATTTAATAGTTTCTTCTTACTCATTGTTTACTTTATGTTGAGTCCTGACATCAGGGAAATATGACAGCAAAGCAAGCAAGAGGATTATTATTTGTATTTTGTTCTTTAACATTACAGACAATGCCAACATATACGTCGCCGAACACAACAACCAAATAACTTATACTACACGTTTCGCGTTTTATTTCCAACTGATTGCCTGCGTGGCGCTAATCATGCAGTCCATCTTAGTGCCTCATTCAAACTCGTCATACACATCTACTTCCTCGTATATGATACATTTTACTTATTATCACATGCCAGGCAATGGTCTATCGGATTCATTGTTTCCTATTTTCAATGCACATGTATGCTTAAACGAATTATTTAATTGTATCCATCCATGTCTATGATTTAGTACGTATTAGCTATTAAGAAATATAACAAAATATGTAGTGGATATGCCGTTCGTTCATGTAGCATGCGCATTTACATAAGGCGAGTTTTTTTATTATTTAAAATCCATCTATGTTCAGTGTTCGATTTACATGCCGTGAAGAGTGATAAAAGCAAATAAATGCAATAAAATATCCATTCCATTGCAACGACACAAACAAGTTATGTTATGGTAGACGTTGTCCATATAGATGAATGCCATTGTCAGCAGAGAATGGTTCATATATGTATAAGCATTAATATAACAATGTTACAATACTAAATAAGTAAATTAATACTCGTCGTGAACTGCATGTATGTGACACATTGTAAGCCCCTCGACCATGTCATATGGATAGCTTGATGTATTCCGTTTTACATGTGTTCGTATGTCTCCTCTGGGTATATTGTTATCTATTTCCATAACATACCACGCACGCAGATAATGAGATATAACAGCAATGAAACATTTATTAAACGGCCACTGAACGAATTTCTTCATATGGGTTGTTTGTCATATATCAAAAGATAATACATATAACTAGGAATATAAACCTCGATCATGAATATGAAGACGAATAAGCAAATCAATAATGATGCTGGATAAACTACTTTGTTGACGTACATGTGACGCCTAATTACTAGTGACACAGTATGGTGGATACTGACGTGTTGTAAATATAATGGGTCACCGTGCTTTGGTTTTTCAGACACAGCTTGTCATACTGTGCACCTTGGTGCCTGTTGTTTTTGTTATTACCACTGTACGCTGATCTATTCTATGTCTCATTTCGGGATATTATCCATATTCAGAATAGAACCAGCAGTACAGGTGCTAACTTTGGACAGGCAGAAAGTAGAAGTATTACAATTTCAGCTTTAGGTTCGATGATCCAACCAGTATGCAGCAAGTACTGATAGGGTACATTACTACTACTAATTATATGAACACAGTGGTATTGTAGTGCTATTGTTTATCATAAATGCAAACAAAAATAGTTTGATTACAATATAACGTCCGCCCAGTATATGCAGCATGCGAAGGGTTAAAACATTTGAATTTTCATTATTTTGTTTATTTTCGTACTTCCGCCCATAACATAAACGTGATAACCTTTTATATTGTGTAAATGTGTTGTATTTTCTGTTACCCATGACATAATATTTACATAGTTGCGATACATACTTTCATTCCATAGCTTGGTCAAAGTCAAATGACGTTTGCGCTAAAGCATTTTGTGTTAATAATCTTATCCGTCAAGTGGTGGGTGGATTGTCCATTGATGTCAGAGTATTAGTTGTGTATTCGTGAAAGTGTGCAACTCATATTTGTAAAGTACATGCCAATATATATATGCAACGCATACACTATGTTGATTTCTGCTGCATTCCTATTACGACCGCATAATAGTAATATTGGCTGAACGAGCAATATTCATTCATTAAACTAGGATGGCTGGTATACTTCTGATAGGGTATACATATTAATAATTTAGCTACTGATAATATGGACGTTGGTAAATATATACAGAGTATTAAAACTATTACATAATGTATAGCACGTTAAGTAACCGGATGTTTGTGCATGCACTCATAGAAGATACTAATTCCATGTTATTTGTGCTGAATATTATTTTCGGAAAAATATTAATATCCGAATTTGTGGGTCGGTCTCATGCAAACCCCATACGTCTGCAAATATTTAGGTACATAACGTACTGTCGAAAACACATCGGCTGTACACATATTTTAAATATTAAACAATACAATATATAATACGTAGGTAGCAGACATATATTCCCAACACAAACATTAGATGTGTCCGACAGATCAACTCCATTAACGAATTATGTATGCAAAATATGATCTTTCTTGGTGTACACAAGTTATAATTATTGACTACCGGTAACAGAATATACATTTATTTTTATTTTAAAGACGGGCGGACAGTAATGTAATATATATCCAACTAATAATTTCAGCCTATATAATTAGGACATAGCAATATAAACGTTTCATTTTGGACTGGGTCATTAGGCACTCATTGATATAATGAGACAAACATACTTGACAAAATGTGTGCAAAATGGCGGCCATCTTTATTTTATACAAACTATGTATTCCTTTAAAATGAGCATTATCAATTTATTTACAGACTTTATAAAATTTCAATAAAATGGCGGCCATCTTGGATTTTAACAAGTTCGGTTCAGGCTTAAATCGAGTGTTATATGTTCGGTAAGGTGTTTACTATGAAATAAATTATGATGCGTCAAATTGCCCCTTTTAATATTGGTTCCACAATGTAATGTATACCCTACGGTAGCCGATATTGTTTTCACTGGCGGCCATCTTGTTTATGCAAATTAGTGGGCTTAGGCTACTACTTTGAAAAGTCTATCATGCAGAAACATTTACAGTATATGTATATAAACACATTAGCACCCAAAATCTTTGGTGCGCTCAGATGGTATTGACAACCCTATCGCGCCCAGGGCCTAATAACTCTTTTGCAACCAACCTCACTTCTTAAACTAGGTATTATTGAGGCCAAACACCAACAAATACTAGTAATTGCACCTTAACTCACAAGCCCCCATCGAATACATGTAAGCCGTGTGTCATGTTGTTGAAAATACAATTTATTATATGTATACATGTATGCACTCATATACCACTGCGTGGTCTGAAATTGATGCCAAAATAAAGGATATGTTCTTTTCTGTTCTGTTATTGATGTCCAAAATCAGTCCTATATTCTGTAAATGATGTTGAAAGTTGACAAAAAATCATAGTAGATCAGCATGTTAAATCAACGACAAATGACTATCCGATAAGGAGTTCACGCGTATCCAATAATATAATTTGTTTATGATATATCGTGGATAGTTACTGATGGCTCTGCTTCAAAGCGTGATATTGATATGCACCGGCATATGTGACTTACCTCCCATTATTAAGTTGTCCATCAGTGTTGAAGTGAACCTCAGGAACTACTAACACTCTTGACTATTGTAAATTATATTTCTTTGTATGTCGATATGACAAGCAGTGAAGTGTAGGCATGTGTTGGCGCCTGGAATTCGTACTCAGACCCAGCACACACCTTAAAACATCACGGTCTTGTCTGAATTCATTGTCACTATCACATGCTTCCAATTTGCGCACCTGTTATATCCGTGTTCAACATTCAGTCATTCCAAAGTCCATCATTTTAGCCTTAGATGCAAAACCACGCTTGCTGTCAGATAATTTGCTTTCAACCACCTCATTTCGTCAAATGATCCACGCCTAACCATCCCAGAGAGCAATTTAATTGAAAAAACGTGCCTTCATTCTCAGCAATAGAAATAATCCACATTTCGTTAATTTGACGCAACGAAGTGACTTTCAAAGCCCAAGAATTAAGCGTTCTTTCAACAATGCCTTTCTGGTATATAATCATAGGTCTATTTGTACTTTCAGAAAAATATTACTTATTAATTATCTGTCTTTATTGACGAAATATGCGTCTTGGTGCGTTTCGTAACAGGCGAGTTTGGCGGTTTGTAATATTGTAGACCGCACGCGAGCGGCCAATATTGTCATAAATACATTTAGTCATAAATAAGTCTTCAGAATCGCTTTGGACATTCTTTACGGCAACATATATTACACCGTCTTATCCTGTTATAGAATTATTAATACACATTCACCGCAGTGCTAGGTGGCTAAATTTCATGTTAAATATTTCGTTTAAACCAGCCCGGCACAGAACTATCTTTACATTAATTGCGGGTTTGTGACTTCGCGTGGTACTAACAAATTACAATGTGTTCGTATGTCACCGAAGTGTGACCGTGATATTATGTTAGCGCCACGCATTACCTAGGATCGAGCATCAGACAATTTCGAGATAAGTTTGGCAGAATCAGTTTCTATTCTTCATGCCATTTTATTGTGTAACTAAAACATGACTATAAATATATAATTCATTTTAACCATCTTCATCTGTTTCACTAAAACAAAATAATATTGGTGAATAATACTTAGTGAACACGTATGTGAAACAATTGTGTTGTCCATGTATCTGTCATTCACCGTCAGTTACCAGCTTATTAAATTGTTATAATTCAACCGGCTACTTGTGAATTCCCAGCGTTCCTACTGAGTGGTGTCTCATCCCCCATCCAGTCCATATAGAACCACAAGGACAGCAGTCCGAGTCACAACGCACAGGTTGCCGGCTTGTAGTTTGATTGCTGTACTTCTCACTACATGATACTACCAGACAATCAGACCAAAGTAAAGCAATCAGACAAACTCAGCCCTCAGCGCGTGCCTTGGTGACCGAGTAGTCCACACTCCAAGAGCCAAGGAGGCACTTGTAACAGCTAATACAAAATCATACAGCGGCTCTGCCCAACTAAAAGAGGATCATAACAGTATAGGGTACACGCACCATAGCCGGCGCGTAGCAATATTGGTGCCACTTTGTATGTCTCGCAGGGTAATAAGCTGCATCTAGCAGGATTATTCAGTGCAAAGTTAAAAAAAACACCAAGGGACATAGTTACCTTGTTAAGTGAAGGCACTGTCCATCGCCGCTGCAGTGAAACACTTTAGTTCATTTATTATCCAGTAATTCACAATGCATGTGTGCTAATCGATAGTAAACCATGCGTCCAAGCGACGGACAGATTATGCCGCGGTGAATTCTCAGCCAGCCTGTGTATGGTGTCGTTTCTGTCTAATGTGAGTAAGTATCAAGTGGAGGTTCGACACCGGGCCAGGACTGCCAATATCCCATCTGACTTTTCAAGTCGTAATGCACCAGATTGTAATGAACCACGATGCCAGGTGTATTTATTCATAATACAGACAGAAGACTTGTTCGGTCTGTTCAGATGCAGGACATCATGGCAAATATGACGCGTCTTCCCTTCACCACTCGACCAGCATTGATTGACATTCAGTCACAGTGTCCAGACCTTCGGCGAACACATTCCCATCTTAAACAAGGAACTCGAAGAAGCTCACAAACATTCAAAGCAGTCAAACGATACATTAACGTAGCAACAATTGCAAAAGACAGCCTTCTAGTTGTGAAGCGAAACGTTCCTATTTTGCCATCAACCGACCTAATTGTTGTTCCGCGTTCTGTAGTAGAAAATCTAGTTAAAGCTGTCCACATCAAGTTGAGCCATCTTCCCGAGCATCAGCTTCAGCTTGTAATGAAATGCCACTTGTATGCATAGGATATGACAACTGCTATTGATCGCGCCTGCGAAGCATGCCACACAGTTTCCCGAAAGCCTAGTGAAACAGACGTCTGAGGAACCCCCTGAGACAATTGGCATCTCAATTGCGTCTGACGTCTTAAAACGCAACAGACAGTTAATTCAAGTCTTTCGTGAAACGGTTACCTCATTCACATCGGCTTGTATTATAGACAATTAGAAGCATGATACACTTAGAGATGCACTCACGCGCCTGTCCGTGGAGTTACATCCACTAGATGGCCCACCTGCTGTCATTAGAGTTTATCCAGCACCCGGATTTGTAGCATTGAGCAACGACGACACATTCAAACAGCTCGGGCTTTGTAACAGTAGACCACCCAAATACATAGTTACGATTACTAGAGACGATATAGCAATCTGAGTTACATGCACTTAAGTATACTCGGTAAATTTTATCCCAGACTTGCATGAGTACCGGTAATATACAAGCGAAGATCTGTCGATAAGCGTACAATTCAATTACGAGTTGTCCCTACTGATTTTCAAAACTCGAGTTAAGTGTTTAAAGTTAAAATGACACTGAGTTATTCTGACTAGCTAATATCGAAGTTGCATGTCTGACATGGATCTGCATGTTTGCATCTGAGGCATGTTTGCATCTTTACCTTAAAGGTAGCATGGATCTACATATTTCGCATCTTGAACAAAATAGAAGAAAAAGGGAAGTTGCGCCATTGTGTTTTAGTTACGTTATGTAACGGGTAATATGGTACGTTATGTGACGAGTGTGTTAGGTAAGGGTTACGTCCCATGTCATTGGTTCTCTCCATTTACTAAAGTTGAATATTCAAACCTGTCATCAATTCTTCTCGATACCATTGACTGGCGTAAAGCACTTTCCAATTTGTATAGATTGTACTACAGATGTATTAATTTCATACAGGGTTGTGTCATTCATCAGCATATAGGTCAGTGTTAACTAAATCTGTATAAAGAGGTAAATCATTTATAAACATTAAAGGTACATGCCCACGCAGCAGGTTACACTGTACTACTACTTTTCATTTTCTGTCATGCCTTATATGAGCCATTTGTCTACCCACTAACGAGTTATTTTTAATTACGGCGCGTTTTAATTGGTGTTAAATCGCATTTTATATGCCGCGACCAGAAAGGGTATTTTCCGACCTCGTACTATTTTTACCAACACGCGTCACGTGACACGGTCAATCATATCACATATTTGACATGCGCAGTGAAGTATCGGAAGTCCAAATCTAAATCTCCACGTAACTCTTTCTATTTGGTGATCTGTTCGCCAATATTAACCACTCTCTCTCTCTCTCTGTACTGCCTGTCCCTCAGACATTTCGCCTTTTTTTTGGCCGACGCTGTTTCATACAATTTCCGTCTTGGACGTTTCGACATGTTGATAATCTTGTTTACATATTGGGAAGCCTACTGGCGCGCGTAGTATACTGCGCATGCGCACCGCAAGCCGTGATGTGAAAGTCGTCGTCCCCGCACATTATCAAAATAGACTGTTACCGCCGCGCATCGCTACCAGTAAATTGATAATTAATAAATTATTATATTTGTATAGCGGGAACTCGTAATTTTTAGAACTGGTGGAATAGTGACATAATTATACACTTATTTAATTCCTATAAAGAACATTTTGTGCCTACTGCGTGGGCATGTACCTTTAACATCATAAGTGTTTCTAATATAGACCCCTGAGTAATAGGTGCAGCTCCAGTCGGTCGGTCGGTCGGTCGGTCGGTCGGTCGGTCGGTCGGTCGGTCGGTCGGTCGGTCGGTCGGTCGTCGGTCGGTCGGTCGGTCGGGTCGTTCGGTCGGTCGGTCGGTCGGTCGGTCGGCGTCGGTCGGTCGGTCGGTCGGTCGGTCGGTCGGTCGGTCGGTCGGTCGGTCGGTCGGTCGGTCGGTCGGTCGGTCGGTCGGTCGGTCGGTCGGTCGTCGGTCGGTCGGTCGGTCGGTCGGTCGGTCGGGCGGCGGTCGGTCGGTCGGTCGGTCGGTCGGTCGGTCGGTCGGTCGGTCGGTCGGTCGGTCGGTCGGTCGGTCGGTCGGTCGGTCGGTCGGTCGGTCGTCGGTCGGTCGGTCGGTCGGTCGGTCGGTCGGTCGGTCGGTCGGTCGGTCGGTCGGATCGGTCGGTCGTCGGTCGGTCGGTCGGTCGGTCGGTCGGTCGTCGGTCGGTCGGTCGGTCGGTCGGTCGGTCGGTCGGTCGGTCGGTCGGTCGGTCGGTCGGTCGGTCGGTCGGTCGGTCGGTCGGTCGGTCGGTCGGTCGGTCGGTCGGTCGGGTCGTCGGTCGGTCGGTCGGTCGGTCGGTCGGTCGGTCCGGTCGGTCGGTCGTCGGTCGGATCGGTCGGTCGGTCGGTCGGTCGGTCGGTCGGTCGGTCGGTCGGTCGGTCGGTCGGTCGGTCGGTCGGGCGGTCGGTCGGTCGGTCGGTCGGTCGGTCGGTCGGTCGGTCGGTCGGTCGGTCGGTCGGTCGGTCGGTCGGTCGGTCGGTCGGTCGGTCGGTCGGTCGGTCGGTCGGTCGGTCGGTCGGTCGGTCGGTCGGTCGGTCGGTCGGTCGGTCGGTCGGTCGGTCGGTCGGTCGGTCGGTCGTCGGTCGGTCGGTCGGTCGGTCGGTCGGTCGGTCGGTCGGTCGGTCGGTCGGTCGGTCGGTCGGTCGGTCGGTCGGTCGGTCGGTCGGTCGGTCGGTCGGTCGTCGGTCGGTCGTCGGTCGGTCGGTCGGTCGGTCGGTCGGTCGGTCGGTCGGTCGGTCGGTCGGTCGTCGGTCGGTTCGGTCGGTCGGTCGGTCGGTCGGTCGGTCGGTCGGTCGGTCGGTCGGTCGGTCGGTCGGTCGGTCGGTCGGTCGGTCGGTCGGTCGGTCGGTCGGTCGGTCGGTCGGTCGGTCGGTCGGTCGGTCGGTCGGTCGGTCGGTCGGTCGGTCGGTCGGTCGGTCGGTCGGTCGGTCGGATCGGTCGGTCGGTCGGTCGGTCGGTCGGTCGGTCGGTCGGTCGGTCGGTCGGTCGGTCGGTCGGTCGGTCGGTCGGTCGGTCGGTCGGTCGGTTAGTCTATATCTTGATTGTATTGTGTGCAGAAAATTGTATGAAACAAGAAATTCCATTACACGGTCATGGACATGCCTTTCTGAATGTTTTGACAGAAGCTGGAGAATTGATTTTGGCCTATAATTGTTTGGATCATCTTTATCACCTGGTTTTAATAATGGTGTAACTTTTCCCTCCTTCTAAATATCTGGGAAAATACCCGTTTTTATACTCTGGTTGCATATGTCTGAAATGTAAGGTACAAATATTCTAAGTAACCTAGGCCATATTTCATCCAACGCAGTTGCTTTAGCAACATCAATTGTTTGTAAGTATTTTTCCACTTGGCATTTTGTTATCTCTGGAATTTTAAAATAGATATATTTCGGAACTTTTTTGTTGGATGGAATAGTTAAAAAAAGCTGTTAAATTAATTTGCGATTTATTCAGGGTTTTCAATTTTTTGCCCGTTAGCAGTAAGATAAAAAAAAAGTGTGGCAGATGCATTTTTCTTATATATGAAGCTGTGACTGGAGAAATGTGGCTTATAGTACATTCATGGTCAGCAGTTGGTCTCCCCTTTATCAGACTGAGCTTCCATATGTGTCAGGTGGTTTCTGCGTGATTCCCTACCTTGCACAGGCAGAATATGGTATGACCAATCTGACATTAACTACACACGTACATGTTACTGTTTGGCATCCTGATAACCTTTCAAATTCAGTGAATCATCTTGAGAATGTATGGAGTGATTATATACTGGCATTGACATCACCAATGCTAGAAAATGATATGTACAGTTGTTTTGCAGCTTTTAAGACGGCGGTCTTGCCTACCCAATGTGGTAATACAACTGTATCGACTCCAGATAGTCCCTGGATGGTAATCGGGTAACAGGAATTTCGATGCGGGTCACTAGGTATATTCATCACCTAGCGCTCTCAGAGTGACCAAGACGTAATCAGTATTGCTTCAGTACTGTTCATTCAAGTGCAGTATGGATGAGTAGAAAGAAAAGAAATGTGTCATCGCATATTACACAAATTGAATTATCCAAGATGGATATTGCGATGGTGACATACCAGTATATGTTTCCTCGTGAGTTGAGATATGGAGAAGATTTATATAAGCTTGCTTTCAATTCGATCCTATTTGTATTATTCTGTATACTGCTAGTGTAAACGCGACTTAATCCCCCCTCTGCATCTGTGTTGATGTATATGGGACATGTATACTACCTGCAAAACACAAAGGTAGCCTTCACATATGGCAGTATAAGGCATGAATATATCATAAAAGTATTAAAATTCCTGAATTTCGAACCTTATATTATAAAATGGATTGATTTATGTTATGATAATATTTCAAGTTGTGTAAAAAATAATGGATGTCTCTCAGATTTCTTTAATCTAGGAAGAGGAGTACCGTAAGACAAGGTTGTAATCTGTTCCCATATTATTTCATTATAACAATATAACTACTTTCCCACAGTCTTCGAAATACTAATATGATAAAAGGAATAGTTATCTATGAAGAAGAAATTAAAAATACTATGTGTGCAGATGATGCCACTTTTTGTTAATTGAAAATTCTTTAATTAGCCTTACAGAAAATAATCCTACCCAGATTTCCAATGTTGATGCAGTGTTGCTACATGTTGGAACAAACAACGTTGCCCATGCGGATGGTCCCGAAACCATAGTCAGCCAATTACGTGAAATGGCAGACACTATTCGACAAATTAACCCAAATGCCCAGATAATTATGTCATCAATTTTTTTAATAACTCCAGTAGCTTTATGACTGACGGAGTGCAGGATGACTCACTTTACCGGGACGATATACATTTGAATCCCAAAAGAGGTAACAGTCATGGTCAGAACATCAGAAAGAAGCTGTGCGAAGTGTTCCATATTCGCCTTCACACCACAACTGATACTAGAAACAAATCGTCCGAAGACTTCCGACATAATAACCCAAATAAACATTTTGGGACTATGGGGGGTGAGTGTTCAACCAATTTCACAAAAAAACAACAACGTTTATCTACCGAGAGAGTTTCAACATCAAAACCGAGAAATGAGATCGATGATCCCACAATGGCTAAGGTACTAAATCCTCAGAGTTAAGTATCAAATACCAACATACAAACGTGTGTATCAGATACAGCTGAAATTCAACTACCTGACTCAATACATATCCCAGAAGTAACTTGTGATACACATAATGAAGAGCCGAGTGATCATCAAAAACAATGGCATAGCGAAAAATGATTTCATATTGCTCACCTAAATGTACCCAAAACTGGATGAGATTAAGCAAATCTGTCAAGTAAATTCTGACCTAGATGTGTTTCGTGTTTGTGAAACATTTGTGAATGGTCAATTTTGTGACAGTGAGTTGTGTATTAATGATTATAACATATTTAGAAAGGATAGAACAGGTATTGGCGGTGGTGGTCAAATTATATATGTAAACAAATTCATCCACTCTGTGAGCCGGCATGACCTCGAGTCGAGTGAGCTGGAATCAATATTCTTAGAAATTAGACTCAATTAGAAGAAACCGTTTATCCTTGGTCATATCCACCGATCACCCTCTGCAAATAACGAATGGCTGTCACACATGGATCTGGCACTAGATAGGGTTTTATCTGAAAACAAGGAATTACTATTATTGGGTGATTTAAATTGTAATCTCTTATTGCCTTCTAAAGCTAACACAAACTGGTTAAATATTATCAACTCATATAACCTATGCTAACTAATAACTAGACCAACTCGAGTCACAGAAAAAACCTAAACACTGCTTGCTCACATTTATTCCAAGAACTCTATCTATATATCGGAATGTGATGTACCTTACTAAGCAATAAGCGATAACTTTCTTGTAATTTGCAATCGTAAACGTCCAAAAAATGCACAAGGTAATTACCTACAGATTAGAGAAAATGTTTGATACTCAGTCATTTGCAGAGGATATGCAAAATCAACCAATGCAGATATGCAATATGTATGATGATCCAAATTATTCCCAAGATTGTTTCCTTCAACTATTCACAGCCGTGCTTAACAGACATGCGCCATTACGACAAAAACGAGTTAAAAGAATGCACCAGCCATCTTGGTATTCTAGGAAGATTAAGGATGCGTCACATAAACAAAATAATAATCACTATTGTCACAAAAAAGAGACACTGTAAACTACAGTATATGGAGATATAAAACTAAACATTTTATTGGGGAATCCAAAACATCATACTATGAAGAAACATTAAACAACAATACATCAAATCCTAAACAAATATGGAGCAACTTTCTGGTAAATCAAACAATATATATGTGACAAATCTGAGAACTTGATTAATGACCCCTATGAAACAGCCACATTCTTCAATGAAAACAACCAGAAGATATTGATTTTAAAATACCACTTATCACATCTAAATTCATTGAAAATTAAATAAAAAATCCTGACGACAAAAGATCTACGGGACTTGATGGCATAAGTGCTAAATACTTGAAATTAGTAACTGATATAATCTCACCAGTATTAGCCAACATTTTTAACCAGGGTATAGATGTAGGAATATTTCAAAGTTGTCTAAAATCAAAACCAAAATTATTCTCATCCAAATAAAGAGTTAAACAAATGACAAAAAACAACTACCAACCCATTTCAATACTCTCTTCACTATCAAGTTCTTTTGAAAAGCATGTGTGTACATCATTAAGATAATATTTAAATACTAACAATGTTGTCCAAGAAAGGCAGTCTGGTTTTAGAAAAGATCACTCATGTCAAACTGCACTAATTCAAATTGTCGATGAATGAATGGCTGCAAATGACCAGGGAAAATAGTAGGTACAGTTTTCCTTGACCTTACTAAAGCATTTGATTTGGTTAACCATGCCATACTTATTAAAAAATTGGAAAAATATAAATTTAGTCACGAAACATTAGTTTGGTTAACCTCCTATCTCTCTAACCGAACACAGCAGGTCAGTGCCTCAGGAAAACTGTCTCAACCACTCAAAATTATATCTGGTGTTCCCCAAGGCTATGTCCTCGGTCCACTTCTATACTTACTCTACATAAATGACCTCCCAATTTGTGTGAAATTCTGCAACACTGATATGTTTGCCGATAACACTACTCTAAGTATTAGCAGCAAATCTGCAGAAACATTAGCATCCCATCTAAATTATGAAGCAAAAGCTGCGTCAAATCTGGAATAATTATGTAAATGCAATATTAAAAGTGTTTATTGATGTTTCGAAAGACCGACATCAAGAAGATTCGCATCGCAATGGTTCATGTTCAGGATGTCGAACCATGATCTTGTCATCAAACACCTGTAACATACAACAAGGTTCTGAAACATGTTGATTGATTGATTATTGGTGTATAGTTTAACAGCCAATCAACAGCTAAGGTCATTTAAGGCCGGGTAGACGGGTTGTATTATCCCGTATTCAACCTGTCCATAATGATGGAAATGTCCAAAACCAGCTGTGGTAGCGGTAGACCAAGAAAACAGGACTGGAAAACGAATAAATATGCAATAAAATTTGAAAGCCTTGAAAGACCACGAACAAAAATCACAATCCGAAATCACAAAAAAAATTGGGCATTTCATGTTCCCCCTCCCCCCACCCTTTGTCCTGACCTGTATAAAGTGGGGATAAGACGGAACGAAAGAGGTGGGTGGGGTACTCCATGATAACCTAACAAGCTACCTACATTACCACGGAGCACACACCTCTTTCTACCTCTTTCTACTAATAGAATGTACATACCATTGAAAAATAAATAATAAATACCTGTTGGTTGTACTGTAATGTCTGTAGTGCCCAGTGATCATAATACAATGGTCGGTATCTGTATCACGGTGTTATTAGAAAAACGTGTTTCCATATTGAACGTACGAAAGATTCAGCCTCCATCTCTGTGGTAGCTATATCCTGATTGGCCAATTTCTACGGAATGCCGCTTTCAGAACCAATGAAAATGTTTGAAACATCAGGCTTATGGAACAGGACGCACTTTCACTGGTCGCATCGTGACGAATGTAAATAGAAACGGACTCGGTGGCTAATTCGTCGCGAATTTCGACGAATTTCCGCACTTTTCACTGACAATTACCTGTCCTATTGTGCCTATAACATCCCCCCCCCCCCTACATTTTAAAAAATGTTCTCAACACATTTACACTGATCTCGAAAACATCGTTTTTGGTGAGAAACAAAGCAGAAATCCGCCGAAAAGCGGAGATTTCTGATCCCTGTATTTAGCATATTTTATTATAGTTTTTGAGCAGCTGATTGACATTACGAGTAGATACAACAATTATAATCTGCACTGATCACATGTCCTAAGACCTTTTAATCAACATCTTACCGGTCCTGCATTCACAGGTATAATCAGCGTTATTTCCATCTAGAGCTGAGATACATGTGGCGTCGTTACAGGGATTGAAGGTGCAGATATCAATCTTCGTCTCACATAAACTCCCAATATATTCAGCACCTAGAAAACAAAAGTTCGACTCCCTGCTAAGACAAGAAGTCAGTGACACTACTGGCGGATGCACCCCAAAACAATGTCTGCACTAACAAACAACGAAAAACTGTAACAAGAATGTGCCAAAATACTAATGTAAATATCTAAGTTACTTGTATTTGACATTGATCTCCGGCACAGGGGCCACATGGACAGGCAATATAATGCAAATATGGATGATTACAAATAAGTATATAAAATTTCAAGCCAATCCGACGCGAACACTGATAGTAGGCAGCTGAAAACTTTGACACAAATCTCGGACAGACAGACAGACAGACATGGTGACGACCATATCTCGGAGAGACAGACAAACAGACAGTCAGGGTGGCGACCATATCTCGGAGAGACAGACAGACAGACAGACAAACAAACAGACAGGGTGGCGACCATATCTCGGACAGACAGACAAAGAGACAGACAGGGTGGTGACCATATCTCGGAGAGACAGACAAAGAGACAGACATGGTGGCGACTATATCTCGGAGAGACAGATAAACAGAAAACACAGAGAGACAGGGTGGCGACCATATCTCAGACAGACAGACAGACAGACAGACAGACAGGCAGCAGGCAGGCAGGCAGGCAGGCAGGCAGGCAGGGCAGGGCAGGGCAGGGCAGGGCAGGCAGGGCACAGGGCAGGGCAGGGCTGGGCAGGGCAGGGCAAGGGGCAGGGCAGGGCAGGGCAGGGCAGGGCAGGGCAGGGCAGGGCAGGGCAGGCAGGGCAGGGCAGGGCAGGGCATGGGCAGGGCAGGGCAGGGCAGGGCAGGGCAGGGCAGGGCAGGGCAGGGCAGGGCAGGGCAGGGCAGGGCAGGGCAGGGCAGGCAGGGCAGGGCAGGCAGGGCAGGGCAGGGCAGGCAGGGCAGGGCAGGGCAGGGCAGGGGCGGGCAGGGCAGGGCAGGGCAGGGCAGGGCAGGGCAGGGCAGCGGGCAGGGCAGGGCAGGGCAGGGCAGGGCAGGGCAGGGGCAGGGCAGGGCAGGGCAGGGCAGGGCAGGGCAGGGCAGGGCAGGGCAGGGCAGGGCAGGGCAGGGCAGGGCAGGGCAGGGCAGGGCAGGGCAGGGCAGGGCAGGGCAGGGCAGGGTCAGGGCAGGGCAGGGCAGGGCAGGGCAGGCAGGGCAGGGCAGGCAGGCAGGCAGGCAGGCAGGCAGACAGACAGACAGACAGACAGACAGGGTGGCGACCATATCTCGGACAGACAGACAAACAGACAGACAGGGTGGCGAATATCTCGGACAGTCAGACAAACAGACAGACAGCGTGGTGAATATCTCGGAGAGATAGACAAACAGACAGACAGGGTGGCGACCATATCTCGGAGAGACAGACAAAGAGACAGACAGGGTGGCGAGCCATATCTCGGAGAGACAGACAAAGAGACAGACATGGTGGCGACTATATCTCGGAGAGACAGATAAACGGACAGACAGGGTGGCGACCATATCTCGGAGAGACAGACAAACAGACAGACAGGGTGGCGAGCATATCTCGGAGAGACAGACAAACAGACAGACAGGGTGGCGACCATATCTCGGAGAGACAGAAAAACAGACAGACAGGGTGGCGACCATATCTCGGGCAGACAGACAAACAGACAGACAGGGTGGCGACTATATCTCGGAGAGACAGACAACCAGACAGACAGTGTGGCGACCATATCTCGGAGAGACAGACAAACAAACAGACATGGTGGCGAGCATATCTCGGAGAGACAGACAAACAGACAGACATACATGGTGGCGACTATATCTCGGAGAGACAGACAAACAGACAGACAGGGTGGTGACCATATCTCGGAGAGACACACAAACAGACAGACAGGGTGGCGACCATATCTCGGAGAGACAGACAAACAGACAGACAGGGTGGCGAATATATGCAACCCAAATATTGTTTCAGGGTACATAACTAGATGGCCGCGGCCCGCATGTCGTGCCAGCAGAGGCTTTGATAGTATACCGACAAACTTGAACGCCCTGTCAAAAGCTAAGGTGATTTTAGGCTGGGTTAACATGGTTGATTCCCATATTTCAACTGTATGGATGAGGGGGAAATCCTAAAATCAGAACTGAATATTTACAGAAAATATATATATTCAGCCCTGAAATGAGACTAACCCGATCTGGTGCCAGGTCATAATCACGCCTGAAAACCAATAGGATTCTTCATCCTAATGTGATAGACATGTATACCGAATTTGGTTACGTTTCATCAAGTAGAACTCTATTATTGTGCGGACAAGGATACAGAATGCGAAAATTAATCAAGAAGCTGTATGAAAGGAAACAGAAATTAAAAGAAATTTCCCCCAATGTTAAGTTTGTGAAAGCACCAAGACTGTGACATTGACCTTGGGGTTTGCGGGGGTCTGAGGGTCATGGATTTGGCAGGGCATGATAGAGAACCATTAGAGGAAGGTATGTGTAAAATAACAAGGACGGTGAAAGGAAACAGAAACTATAACAAATTCCCCTCCCCCCCTCCACCCCCCCCAATGTTAAGTTAGTGAAAGCACTAAGATTGTGACCTTGACCTAGAGGTTAGCGTGGGTCTGAGGGATTTGGCATGGCATTATAGAGAACCATTAGAGGAAGGCATGTATGAAATATGAAGAAGTGAGGTGAAATGAAACTGTATATATACTGTATATATTTCTGCATGATAGACTTTTCAAAGTAGTAGCTTAAGCCCAGTAATTTTCAAAAACATCTTGGCCGCCAGTGAAAAAAACATTGGCTATCGTAGGTTATATATTACATTGCGGAACCAATATTAGAAGGGACAACTTGGCGCATCTTAATTTATTTAATAGCTAATGCATTACCAAATATATAACAATCGATTTAAGCCTGAAATGAGCTTGTGAAAATTCAAGATGGCCGCCATTTTCTTGGAATTTGATAAAATATGAAAATAAATTGACAAAGACGTGCTATCAGTGTGGGTACCAATTTGTTTGTTTGTTTGTTTGTTTGTTAGGGTTTAACGGCCTATCAACAGCTAAGGTCATTTAAGGACGGGTCAATGGGTTTAGTACTAAATCTCATATATTACCAGTACAAGTACATGTACATGTTCAAGTACATGTACAAATGGGGGGAAAATCACAAAATCAGAACTGAATATTTACAATGAACAATCTATATATTCAGCCCTGAAATCAGAATAATCCTGATCTGATCCTAGGTCCTCGCCACACCAGAATCACTTGGCTCTCTCCCAAAAGCAATAGGATCAGTAATAATCTTACCACTTTTATAATGGAAAATAACCCAATTCAACTCCCAGGTAACAAAAGAGTCAAAGATAAAAACGTACCTGAGGGCCAAACCAGGAAAATCGTGATTCCTATAAGGAATTCCTACCGTTAATTTACGCCGTCACGTTCACCCGACCACCACCCACGTGTGGGTACCAAACACTAGTTCTGAAGTAATATGGCCACAAGTCGTTCAGATAAATATGTATCCTCAACATTACTTGTGTTAGAAGCATTATGACAGTCGTGCATACTTGTTTTTTGTTTGTTTTGTTTGTTTGTTGGGGTTTAACGGCCTATTAACAGCTAAGGTCATTTAAGAACTGAATATTTACAACAACAAAACTATATATTCAGCCCTGAAATCAGAATAATCCTGATCTGATGCCAGGTCCTCGCCACACCAGAATCACTTGGCCCCTCCCAAAAGCAGTAGGATCAGTAATAATCTTACTACTTTTATAATGGGCAATAACCCAATTCGACTCCCAGGTAACTAAAGAGCCAAAGATAAAAACGTACCTGAGGGCCAAACCAGGCAAATCGTGATTCCTATAAGGAGGAACACATACCGTCAATTTACGCCGTCTCATTCGCCCGACCACCACCC
The DNA here is from genome assembly GCA_029237695.1 of Conchocele bisecta. Classification (NCBI taxonomy): domain Eukaryota; kingdom Metazoa; phylum Mollusca; class Bivalvia; order Lucinida; family Thyasiridae; genus Conchocele; species Conchocele bisecta. The sequence goes on from CM055267.1 coordinate 47,004,586, forward strand.
ACCGTGCATACTTGTTAAATTCCACAAACAAGATGGCAGTAATTGTTGAAAATTACATATATTTTATAGAAGTTTGGTCTCTAGCATAAACGAAGGGAATTTACAAACTAACTTTGGATATGTAATAACTATTATGCACCCACCTGCAATTATGTTATATCTACATGTTCAATAAATCCAAGATGGCCCCCATTTTATACGAAATGTGAATCAGTTGGTACACACCGTCTGTCATGATCAGTTTTGGTACCACACAGCACACAGTCAGGCTCAGAAGATTATTAGACACACGCATGCTAACAATGGCATATGTAAGATAACTGATGTTTAAGTATATGAGAAACAGTGGCGGCCGGTATTAATCTACTAGCAGCAATTGCATCATTTTGGTACCAGTAATATCAGAAGGGAATACACGATAAAGAAATTTCTGACACATACGAGCCGACACATTGAATATATATATACTTTTCATATTTTAAAGGAATACATAATTTGCATGAATCAAAGATGACCGCCATTTTACAGGCATTTTGTCATGTACATGTATGTACATGTACATACATTGGCATACTCATTATATCAATGTGTACATAATGTTCCAGTTCGAAACTTAACGTTGCAATGCTGTTTAGACTGCTATGTCCTAATCATATATGTTGGAAGTATTAGATATATATATATATATATTACATTACTGTCCGCCCATCTTTAAAATAAATGTATATGATAAAAGTCAATAATCATAACTTGTGTACATACAGAAAGGTCAGATGTTAATACACAATTTGAAAATCGAGTTGCAGCAGACATCAACGTGGTGCATGCGTTGTATATTTATGGCATGTACTTTGCAATTAAACAATATTATAACACTAATATTCTGACATCAATGGATAACCCTGGCCGCCAATTGGATAGACAGATAATATTATTAACGCAAAAAATATGCAAACATTATGTCATGGGTAACCGAAAATACAACAACTCTACGAAATATTACAATTTATGAAGTACGAAAATAAAAAAAGGAACGAAAAGGAAATAGTTTTACCGCTTGGCATGCTGCACATGCTAGGCGGATATTATATTATAACAAAATGTTTTGATTTGGTTTATGATACAATAACACTACCATAACACAGTGTCCGTATGATTAGTAGTATTAATGCGCACTGGTAGTACCTGTTGCATACTGGTTGGGGCATCGAACCTAGGGCTAAACATATAATACTTCTACTTTCTGTCTGTCCAAAGTCAGCTGCTGTACTGCTTATTTGGTTCAGAATATTGATAATATTCCGAAATGAGACTACATATAACAGATCACCGTACAGTGATAATAACAAAATTGTCAACAGGCACCGAGGTGCACAGTATGACACTTATTAAGCCATGAGTGGAAAGCCAAAGCGTGATGATTCATTCTATATGCAACACGCCAGCATCCACCATACTGTGTCACGATAAATTAGGCGACACATGTTAGTCAACATAGTGGTTTATCCACCATCATTATTTATTTTGCATATTTGTCTTCATGTTTCATGATCGAGGTTTATATTCCTAGTTCCATTAATTATCTTTTCAGATATGCTAAACAACCCATGCGAAGACATTCTTTCTGTGGCCGTTTCATAAATGTTTTGTTATTGTCATATCTCATTATCTTTGTGCATGGTATGCTATGGACAATATATAACAATATACCCAAAGGAGACACATGAAGAAATGTATAGATTTAACTAACGCAATACATCAGGTTAAACACATAACACGCACACAGCAGTGTGGCACAAACATGCATCCCACGACCATTTATACCACAGATATTATGTTCTTATTGCGTATTATTATCAATATTAATAGGCTAAACAACTTGGGACTATGTTAGTTTCATATATCTGTGTGGTGTCAACACTTAATGGCTCGCACGTGCCTGTTTCTTTAAACAATTAATAACATTAATGTAAAATGGTGGCAATGTTGGATTTCTGTACATCATATTCATGATAAAATGGATTGATAAATATTTAGGCGTCTATAAAGTAGTAAATGCATGAAAGTGATCGGTGTTTGTGCTTTAAAAACTGCTTCCACAATACGATATGGCCCTACATGTAGTAAAGTACTGTTTCATTGGCGGCCATCTTGTTTATGCAAACTACTAGGATTAAGGTCTACTTCTGAAGGTCTATCATGTGGAACATTGTATATGTTAGTCACATTGGTAACACAAATCTTTGGTGCGCAGAGATGGTACTAAAAACATTATTTTTTACCTAAATTATTAGAGAAAGGCATGTGTGAAATATCAAAACGTTTCGTGAAAGGAAACAGAAATTATAACAAATTTCCCCCAACGTTAAGTTTATGAAAACACTAAGAATGTAACATTGATCTTGGAATTAGCGGTGGTCTGAGTGTCATGGATTTGTCACAGCGTGATATAGAATCATTAGAGAAAGGCATGTGTGAAATATCAAAACGCTCGGTGAAAGGAAACAGAAAATTTAACAAATTCCCCCCAACGTTAAGTTTATGAAAGCACTAAGACTGTGACTTTGACCTTGGGGTTAGCGGGGGTGTGAGGTCGTGGATTTGTCACAGCATGATAGATAATCATTAGAGAAAGGCAAGTGAGAAATATGAAAACGTTTGGTGAAAGGAAACAGAAATTATAACAAATATTTTCCCCAACTGTGACCTTGACCTTGGGGTTAGTGGGGGGGGGGAGGGGGGGGGGTCTGAGTGTCGTTGATTTGTCACAGTATGATAGAGAATCATTAGAGACATGTTTGTGTGAAATATCAAAACGTTTGGTGAAAGGAAACATAAATGATAACACATTTTCCCCAACATTAAGTTTATGAAAGCTTGAAGACTGTGACCTTGACCTTGGGTTAGCGGGGGTCTGAGGGTCGTGGATTTGTCACATCATGATATATAATCTTTAGAGAAAGGCATGTGCGAAATATCAAAACCTTTGGTAAAACGAAATGAAATTTGTCACAGAATGAAGAGAAGAGAATCTTGAGAGAAAGGCATGTGTGAAATAATAAAACGTTTCGTGAAAGGAACGTTAACTTTTTTAATTTTTAAGATTGACAGACAAGAAGGTAGGCCATAAGCACTCCTTTCTTCGGAAGGCACTCCAACAATGGTCACCAATGGGCAATAAATCATAGGATGTTTTTGATAATCAATATGCTTCTTCGTCTTGGTTATGATCCTTCAAGTAGAACTCTGGTTATTGTGTGGACAAGCTCTTCCCGCCCGCATCAAGGTGAATACACAAGAATTCTGCCACATAAGCGGTGTAGCGTCTGCCAAGGCATTTGACCATAACATGATCATGAGCATGTGCTAAAGTAAGCATCACAAAAACTGTCAGAGAACTGCATGCTTAAAGCACAAACAATATCAAGTTGAAGAAACTTTTTGACATAAAAAAATGGCTAAGTGTTTCCACAACCATGTGAAGGTAAAAAGGATCAAGTTAATGGCGGCATGAGTGTGTTCCAAATGCTTACATGTATAAAGTGTCCAAACATTGAAGCAATCCATCAAGTAACATTAATGTTATACAATTATGACGAAACTTGTAAAAACTTTATGACGCAAATAAAGGCTAAGTCTTTCAGCAAACATGTGAAGCAAAAAGGTCTATATCATGTTAATGGCGGCATGAGGGTGTTCTGAATTATCACATGTATCAAGTATCCAAATAGTGAAGCAATCTGTTCCAAATAATACAAAAGTTATATCATGATGAAGAAACTTGTACAAACTTTGTTAGCGCAAAGAAATGGCTAAGTGTTTCCGCAAACATGTAAAGAAACTTGTACAAACTTTATGACGCAAACAAGAAAGGCTAAGTGTTTCCGCAAACATGTGAAGAAAAATAAAGGTCAATATCATGTTAATGGCGGCATGAGTGTGTTCCAAATGTTCACTTGTATCACATTTACAAATATTGAAGCAATCCGTCATGTAATATTAAAGTTATACGATGATGAAGAAGCTTGTACAAACATTTTAACATTTCGGATGATGACGACGCGGACGGCGCCGGAAAAAGCGGGGACTATAGTCGCGCCTTCTGCTAAAGCAGGCGCGACAATATTTCATCCTGGGTGTATGAAAACTACAACGTCTCATTGAATGAAAAATGCTATGTGATGCTAATGTAATATCAGTGTAATGACGCAATGCATACACATCTGCATTCCTTTTAATGAAAACAAAATACATGTTTGTAGCTGCTCATTTCTTAGTGTACAACCACAGAAAATAAATCAACCGATGATATACTTAATTAATGTACTTTATTGGAAAGTATTCTACACCAACTGATGTTGCATACTACCAAAACGACATCATTCAGCATCACGGTGCAGCTTACTGAGCTACAAAGTAGCATAAGTTTGTGATATAGCAATAGTTTTGCCAATCTGTCCTCCCCATAACAAACATGTCAAAATTGACAGTCCTCGGAAATTCGAGTGGCTTTCCGATTGGCTATTTTTAGCTCGCCTGCACGAAGTGCAGAAGAGCTTATGGCATACCCCCGGCGCCGTCGGCGTCTACAAACGTAACGTTGGGTAAATGTCTTATAACTTCTGTTTCCTTTCATGTAACACCTTGTTATTTCATACATGCATTCCTCACATGAACTTCTATCATGCTGTAGCAAATCCATGACCCACCACCCATCCCTTACCCCAAGGTCAAGGTCACAAACTTGGCACATTCATAAACTTAACGTTGGGTAAATGTCTTATAACTTCTGTTTCCTTTCATGGAACACCTTGTTATTTCAAACATGCATTCCTCAGATGACCCTATATCATGCTGTAGCAAATCCATGACCCACCACCGAGCCCTTACCCCAAGGTCAAGGTCACAAACTTACCATATTCATAAACTTAACGTTGGGTAAATGTCTTATAACTTCTGTTTCCTTTCATGGAACACCTAGTTATTTCATGCATGCATTCCTCAGATGACCCTCTATCATGCTGTAGTAAATCCATGACCCAGCACCCAACCCTTACCCCAAGGTCAAGGTCACAATCTTGGCACATTCATAAACTTAACGTTGGGGTAAATGTCTTATAACTTCTGTTTCATTTCATGGAACACCTTGTTATTTCATACATGCATTCCTCAGATATTACTCTATCGTGCTATTGCAAATCCATGACGCACCGGCCATCCCTTACCCTAAGGTCAAGGTCACAAACTTAGCACATTTATAAACTTAACGTTGGGGTAAATGTCTTATATCTTCTGTTCCCTTTCATGGAACGCCTTGTTATTTCATACGTGCATTCCTCAGATGACCCTCTATCATGCTGTATCAAATCCATGACCTACCACCTAGCCCTTACCCCAATGTCAAGGTCACACACTTAGCACATTCATAAAGTTAACTATGGGTTAAATGTCTAATAAAATCTGTTTTTAGCTCGCCTGCACGAAGTGCAGAAGAGCTTATGACATACCCCCTGCGTCGTCGGCGTCGGCGTCCACAAACTTAACGTTTGGTAAATGTCTTATAACTTTTGTTTCCTTTCATGGAACACCTTGCTATTTCATACATGCATTCTTCAGATGACCCTCTATCATGCTGTAGCAAATCCGTGACCCACCACCCAGCCGTTACCCAAAGGTCAATGTCACAAACTTAGCACATTCATAAACTTAGCGTTGGGTAAATGTCTTATAACTTCTGTTTCCTTTCATGGAACACCTTGTTATTTCATGCATGCATTCCTCAGATGACCCTCTATCATGTTGTAGAAAATCCATGACCCACCACCCAGCCCTTACCCCAAGGTCAAGGTCACAAACTTAGCACATTCATAAACTTAACGTTGGGTAAATGTCTTATAACTTCTGTTTCCTTTCATGGAACACCTTGTTATTTCATGCATGCATTCCTCACATGACTTAGCACATTCATAAAATTAACGTTGGGTAAATGTCTTATAGCATCTGTTTCCTTTCATGGAACGCCTTGGTATTTCATAAATGCATTCCTCAGATGACTCTCTATCATGCTGTAGCAAATACATGACCCACCACCCAGCACTTACCCCAAGGTCAAGGTCACAAACTTAGCACTTTCATAAAATTAACGTTGGGTAAATGTCTTATAGCATCTGTTTCCTTTCATGGAACGCCTTGGTATTTAATACATGCATTCATCTGATGATAATCTATCGTGCTATAGCAAATCCATGACCCTCCACCTAGCCCTTAACCCAAGGTCAAGGTCACAATCTTGGCACATTCATAAACTTAACGTTGGGTAAATGTCTTATACCTTCTGTTTCGTTTCATGGAACACCTTGTTGTTTCATACATGCATTCTTCAGATGACCCTCTATCATGCTGTAGCACACAGCCCTTACCCCAAAGTGAAGGTCACAAACTTAGCACATTCATAAACTTAATGTTGGGGTAAATGTCTTATAGCATCTGTTTTATTTCATGGAACGCCTTGATATTTCACACATGCATTCATTTGATCATAATCTATTGTGCTATAGCAAATCGATGACCAACCGCCCATCCCTTACCCCAAGGTCAAGGTCAGAAACTTAGCACATACATCAACTTAACGTTGGGGTAAATATCTTGTAAATTATGTTTCCTTTCATGGAATGCCTTGATATTGCATACATGCATTCCTCAGATTACCCTCTATGATGCTGTACCAAATTCACGACCCACCCCCCAACCCTTGCCCCAAGGTCAAGGTCACAAACTTAGCATGTTCATAAACTTAACGTTGGGGTAACTGTTGCGTAACTTCTGTTTATTTACAGGGTACGCCTTCATATTTCATACCTGCATTCATCTGATGATACTCTATTGTGCTATAGCATATCCATGACCCACCCCCACCCCTTTCCCCAAGGTCAATCTCACAAACTTAGCACATTCCTAAACTTAACGTTGGGGTAAATTTCTTATAACATATGTTTCCTTTCATGGCACACCTTGATATTTCATACATGCATTCATTTGATGATAATCTATCGTGCTATAGCAAATCGATGACCCACCGCCCATCCCTTACCCCAAGGTCAAGGTCAGAAACTTAGCACATTCATAAACTTAACGTTAGGGTAAATATCTTGTAACTTCTGTTTCCTTTCATGGAATGCCTTGATATTGCATACATGCATTCCTCAGATGACCCTCTATGATGCTGTACCAAATCCACGACCCATCACCCAACCCTTGCCGCAAGGTCAATGTAACAAACTTAGCATGTTCATAAACTTAACGTTGGGGTAAATGTTGCGTAACTTCTGTTTATTTACAGGGTACGCCTTCATATGTCATATATGCATTCTTCCGATGATACTCTATTGTGCTATAGCATATCCATGACGCACCTCCACCCCTTTCCCCAAGGTCAATCTCACAAACTTAGCACATTCGTAAACTTAACGTTGGGGTATATTTCTTATAACATCTGTTTCCTTTCATGGAACGCCTTGATATTTCATACATGCATTCCTCAGATGACCCTCTATGATGCTGTAGAAAACTCACAACCCAGCAAATCCATGTTACAGCAAATCCATGACCCTTTCCCCAATGTCAAGGTCACAAATTTAGCACATTAATACATGCATTCCTCATGTGAATAGCTATCATGCTTTAGAAAATCACCAACTTAGTGCGTTCATAAACTTAACGTTGGGTTACATTTTGTTTTATTTCTGTTTTCATGGAGCGCATCAAGTTATATAATGTTCATGTTGTGTTATACAACTGTGCCAAGTTTCAGTGAAGGCTGCCAACAGGCGAGCTTCGTTGTCTTCTGACAATTCTTGTTATTAATGATATAACGTCATGCTGGTTTTTGCTGTAATAATGACAGCTAAATTAGTATTTGACAGTTCAATATAACCTTCCAATTTATTTATAAATATTTGGCACAATAGATTTGGTCTGGAATGCCACACATTTCATTCTCGATAGATTATAAATCTATAAATCGGATGTAAATATATGCTGGATAATGCTCTGGGAGACTGATAATACAATGAAATGCCTCCATATCCACATAAATTATTATTATTTTCGGATGCTGTAGATTTCGACAACACTTTGTTAGGATGACAGGGTGATAAAACTAGTGATATATCACAAACACATATTAAATTTCAATGAGGTAAAGTCATTGACACTGAATGGTGTCATTTTGCAAATATTAATCGTCAAATTATATTATAGTAAGATACCAATATCTAGCATGTTAACAGATTTGTAAAAGGCAAGTGTTTCAACGCATTGCCAACCTATACTTATACTACTGTCTGTTTCAAGAAACCTGCCCAAATTTTACGGTCATATAAACAATTCAAAAACAATGTTATTTTAGATAATATTAAATTATAGCAAAATTTAAGAATGAGCCTCTTTTTATTTCGTGTAATTTAGTCAAATATTGATTTTATTACGAAAAATGAGTTCACTATGGGAATTTAACATGAGGAAAAAGAGATGGATAACCTGGACGAGGAGTTGAACATTTTTTTTGAGAAAATTGATTCTGAAATCTAGTTAGATAGCTTGGAAATGATGTAACTAACAAAAGAAAAAGTTACATTTTGAAAATCGGTCCACTATTTCTGAAATTAGAAAAATTTCCCCATGTTAAATCCCCATATACATCTTCACTCGTCTATGGGGATTTAACATGTGGAAATTGCTTTTTCACAATAAAATCAGTATTTGACCAAATTTCACGAAATAAAAAGTTGGCTCATTCTTAAATGTTGTTATAATGTAATATAATCGAAAAATATATCATTTTTGCATCATTTATATAGCCGTAACATTTGGGCACGTTTCGTGAAACAGACAGTAGAAAATTCGATTCGATTTGGCATATATTTAAGGGTGGGAATTGGCTCGAACACCTTCCATACCCGGAGTAGAAAATAGGACGTTTTCAGTCACCTGTGTGTAAAACATGACCTGATAAATAGAATATTAGGCAATATCAAGTTCATGAGGTTCAGCTCAGAAATGATAAGAATTCCGAGGCTTGGCTAGAATCCTATCTCCTTGCCTGATAAATTGCATATTAAAGTAGCTATATAAAGAACTCTCCTTATATGGTCCACTATTAAGTTGTCTCATAAATCAATTAAGCATCTTCGTGTTTAGACAATCTTCAAAGTATTAAACATAATTTCAAGTCAAATAAGGACTGTAGCTAACACACATATGAATGTGTGTTTATATCCCCAAGTATTTGTGTATTAACTGCTATCTACTGGTCAATTTCAATATTGATGTTCAAACCAACCAATCAATATCACATACTGCAATAAATTGTATAATAATACATTTAGAGAATAGTAGGTTAGTGCCGTGAATGACAAAGATGTCAAATAATGTGAAATTAACTATTTATAGAATAGTAGGTTAGTGCCGTGAACGGGAACAAATATTTGGTAAGGCTTAGGAAACGGGATGGGCGAGGCCCGCGCCAGATATTTTGTTCTCATTCACGGCACTAACCTACTATTCTATTTATCCCGTCAACATCTACAAATAGCTTCAAAATTCAATAAAAATTACCACAGCCACCACACATATTCATACGCAGTGATTAGGTCGTATTGACGGGATATCAAAAATGTTTCACGGTACCGTGTTTCACGGCACATACGCACTGTGTTGGCGGGATAAATAGAAATAAAACACTCTTTTCTGTTTTGAGTGGCATACACAACAAAGATTTAGCTGTTTTCAAAGAGTAATAAAATCACATGTACTGAAATAGCATATTCCGGTGGTATAAAAAATCCATTCCAAGACTGATGAATGTAACACAAACATACCACAGTGACATACACGCCGGTGCCATTCCCATATACAGTCTCCATGTCCGCTGCAATCGGCACGGGAACAGTCTACAAGGAAGCAAATATATCATAGAGCCTCACCGAACAAGACATACGGAAACCTCAGTATTAACCCTTAGACCGCTACTCACAACAATTTTCATCTGGTGTTGCTTTTGTATATTGCCTTATTTCTCAATAAAAACATGTTTTGACAGCACTTCAGAATCATTTCCAATGGAAATGATTCTGAAGTGCTGTCGAAGCATGTTGTTAAGTATTCTAAAGTGCTGTCAAAGCATGTTTTTGATGATAAAAATGGAAAATAGAAAATAAACAGCAAACGATAAAAAGATAGCGATCTAAGGGTTAATTTTGTAAGTTTCATTTCATTCGACTCGTATGGTAATATGCGGCTATGACTGGAGAAATGGGTCTTACGGGATTTACCCGAGTAGCTGCTGATCAAATAGCACACTCTATTTCCATGGCATGGTAATGATTTATATTGCTTGTTAGAAGCATGACAGGCGTTTAGTTGATGGAATGGCGAACAGTGCAGATCCTGATCAGACTGTGTAGATGCACAGACTGACCAGAATCTACATTGGTCGCAAAACGTAAACCCATAAGCTCCATTTGTCCAGTCTCAGCAACAAATTTGTTCGTGGTTGCAATGCATAAAACATATCTTGGTGTTCTGGGGGCCGTTCCATTAAACTTTGTACGACTAAAATGTTCGTAAGTGCAAATTTAGGATCGTTTGGAAATTTCAATTGATGGATTTACATGTATTGAGCATAGGCTGCATATGCAGCCTATGCTCACTAAATGTAAATCCAATAATTGTTTACAAGAAAACATTGTTAATGTGAAATTTACAGAATATCACAAATTTTGCACTTAACATTTTAGTCGTACAAAGTTTAGTGAAATGGGTCCTGGATATGCTGGAATTACTGTAGCAACTCTCTAACCTGCACACCATGGGAGCTCCCCAGGGTGTCCGGTTTATGGAGGTTCCACTGTAATGCAGATATATAAGCAATTAAACAAAGTTGTTATTCCTTTGGAATCATTAACGCTTATAATGTGGGAAACAAAAGGTGTCGTCTGCTGTTTTGTCATATTTTGACTTTCTTTATTGATTAAAACATGGTTTGGCAGCACTTTCTGATTCTAAAGTGTTGCCAAACTATATTTGTGTTGACAAAACTGAAGATTTATTTTTATTTCTGTTGATAAAAATGAAGAAAAAAAATAGATTGGTCAGTAAGCGAGGCTTACGGAATACCCCCCGCGTGGACCCAGGTACACCTAAATATGTAAAAATTGGTGTGGGCTTGTCACCTTGACTCTGGGCTTAGCGAGGGCGGCACAAACGAGAATTTGTCACAGGGTGGTAGAGGTCCATTGGAGATATGCATGTGTGAAATGTGAAGCAGATCCGAGCAAGGAAATAGAAGTTATAACTGATTTCTCTGATGTTAAGTTTTGTAAAGAGACTAAGTATGTGACCTTGACCTCGAGATCAGCGGGGATTTGTCACAGCATGATGGTAGAGCCTTAGAGGAATGCATGCATGAAATATCAAGAATTTTCGATGAAAGAAATAGAAGTTATAACATACAGTGAAACCTCTCTAAACCGGACACCCTGGGGGTCCCCAGGGTGTCCGGCTTAAAGAGGTTTCATTGTAAATCAGGCATTTGATCATTCGGAGCCATAGCCGTGTGCTATACGATCACGAACATACATTGTCACCTGAGATAAATGACCATGAAACTCATCAAAAATAACATCACATGTGTTGTCTCGGTGTCCGGTTTAGAGGGGTTCCACTGTATTTCTCTGATGTTAAGTTTTGTAAAGAGACTAAGTATGTGACCTTGAACTTGGTATCAGCGGGGGTGGTCATAGATTTGTGACAGCATGATAGTACAACCTTAGTGGAATGCACGAATGAAATATTAAGAATTTTCAATGAAGGAAATAGAAGTTATAACTTATTTCTCTGATGTTAAGTTTTGTAAAGAGACCAAGTATTTCACCTTGACCTTGGGATCAGCGGGGGTTGGACGGTCGTGGATTTGACACAGCATGGTAGTAGAGCCATACAGGAATGCATATGTGAAATGTTAAGCATTTTAGATGAAGGAAATAGAAGTTATAACAATATTTCTCTGATGTTAAGTTTAGTGACGGATGGACGGACGCACGGACGGACAACCTGACTCCAGTATACCCCCACAACTCGTTGCGGTGGGTATAAATATCAATCAACAGACAACAAAATTTTATTCAGCATTGTAAGGCTTAAGCGATATTACCATTGGAGATCAATTACAGTGTCTCCAATCAAAATGAAGCATTCACTTCCTGATTATCAATAAGTATTAGCCGCCATCTTGGAAAATGTTAAATCACATGGTGTTTACAGGAGACTTGACGTCATTCTCCATTAGAACCCATTAGCCAACCAAATCACTGTGTAAATTGTAAAGATGGCAGCTAATTTTTACACGCACGAGAAATCTTTGAGATTTATGTTCACAGACAAAAAACACACTCAATTTCATCAATGGACTAGTCTTGAAATCATTTTGGATTGCTCGCTAAATAAACATACATGTACTTTAAACCAACTAATATTCGCGCGCGAGATACATTCGCGTTCTTCGCGAGGGATTGAAAATCACCATGTCCTAGCTTATATTAGATTGGTAAAACTGTTTTGCTAATAGATGTCAGGCATCTTTTTAAATATATTTTCCTTTCCCATATAGTACACTAGTTAATCCTGGTTGTTTTGAATAAACTATATTGATATGTGTTCTCTGTTGTGTATTCCAGTAGCCATAATATAATTCTATAATCTATGAACAGTTTGAAAACACATACAAAATAGCTTTGGCATAAATTTACAACATTATTATCTTTTATTTTTTGACAAGTCAGCTTGTTGTGTTGTCGAGTACAAAGAGATGCCACGGTATCAATTTGGAGCAAGTGTAAATTCCACGCGTGGACACCGATAGTCATACCGATAATACACACGATTGCTGACGTTATTCGCGCATACGACACGTCTTTACCAAGCGGCTTGTGTTTTCTGAATCGGACCGCTATACTGACAAATCACGGCTTATTGCAACAAAGGGAAGTCTAGAAAACCAATTTGCAGATTTTTGTCACGGTTTGCAATGTTCGACATTCACAACAAAAGATCAAGATATAATTTCTAAAATTAAATAAATTGGTCACGAAAGTTAATAGTGCACGTTGTCGTACCACTAATATGGCCAGGTATGAAATTTAGTGGCCGCGAAATTTAGTTGGTTTACTGTATAACAGACATATGCAGTTATTTAGGGTTGAAAGGGTTAAATGTCTGCTCAGGTTGTTCATATTTACCATCAGCCATTGAGCTGTCACAGTTATCAGAACTGTTACTGCCCCTGAATGTTATCACTGCATTAGCATCACATTCCTCACAATATGTCTGTCCAGCGGTTTCTTGGTAGAAGTTATGAGGACATGGATGACATTGCTCATCACTGTAGCCACTCCGGGAGTACTGACCAGCTGCACACGGGTCTGAAAGATACAAAACCGACCTGTTCAGTACTGTTAAATACTACTACATGTGTATATATAGCATGACCAACACATTGAAATTAAAAGTTGATACGATGAGTATAATCTACACCTATCTTATACCTGCATGTACAGGTATAAGCAGAGTTGTCTCCCCCTGGTCCCGAGATACATGTGACGTTGTTACCATTTTCATGCGATTCTCATGTTTTGTAAACATATTTTCTGTCTTATAAACTTCTCATGTTTTGTCGAAATATTTTCTGTCTAATAAACTTCTCATGTTTTGTCAAAATATATTTTTTGTAATAAACATGTTTTGGCAGCATATGCTACAATCTCACGTTTTTTTTATTACTGATGGTCAACACGTTTTGGTCTTCGCTAGTCGCATATCCAATAAGCCAGGTTGTGTCCGATCACGTCGTACATAATATGCACGTGCGGTTGTAATCATTACTGACTGTGACATGGTGGAGGGTGAGACATCAAAGGTTACAAAGTCGTGCCGATCTGACCTTTGATACACGACGTCAACAGAGACACACGTTTACAATCAATTACTTGACACATATTTATTCACTTCGTGACACTATCACGCATGGAATAAAATAGAACGTTATTTAGTAAGATTTGGCTCTGGAATTATCTTTCACACATAATTATTCCATACATTTATGACCTCGAAAGTTAAAAGTCGTAGGTACAGAACCCACGAAAAAAAGGTAAGAGTAAGGCAACAACGGTGCGATGCAGTAACCAATAACACATATTGAAATATGTTTTTTCCCCGAATAAACATGTAGTGGTCAGGGGCGTAGCCAGGAGGCAAATGATGTTCGGACTGAATTGAATACCAGTTTTTACAACAAAATCACAAGATATTATATATACAAGGCATAGGACGGGTAGATATAGGTAGGCCTATTAAATATCTCTGTGTTTTATTTTCTGTTTTTTTTTAAGTCAAAACGATGTGCAGGCCCGGGCCTTTTGGCCTAATGGCAGCTACGTGCCTGTTGGTAGCACATTATAATCTTCTCCTAAGACGACGATTATCATGTTTTTTGTTAAACTATGTTGTTGTTGTTTTTTTGTCAAGGAATATTGGTGTTTGTCCACATTTGTTCAACTTCTTAATAAAAACATGTTTCACAGCACATGAGAATTGTCTTCTAAGAATATTTGTACGCGTCCTGTTTGGGACATGTTATAATCTCGCGTTCTCGAGATATCGTTCATAGATTGATCGCGAAAATGCGATGATCGCTAGATTGCGAGACGAAAACACGCGATCCCCCCCACCCCTAAAATTTGGCGAGTAAAGATATTTTACTCAAAAATGTGCCATAACGCAACAAAATGGGATGTAGATATAAAAAATATTCCGGAGGGCATACCGCCGGACCCACCTAGAAGTCTCCCCAGCTGCGCTTGGTTGACGAACAAACGGTGCTAGTTCGAAAATATAGTAAACTATTTCAATTAATAATTTCCGACACCCCACCCCCCTAACCTGAAATCCTGGATCCGCCCCTGGTATTCCCAACCACTGCGCGGTCTTGCGTTTTTGCTTCGCGATCTTGCATCAACAGGCATCAGCAAAGCTAACACAAATTTTGATATCTTTAACGCAGGGTATAATTCGGGTTACAGCAAAATGTATTTCCAAAAGCGGAAGGCGAGATGGCGAAAACGCGAGACGATTTCCATGTCTTTAGGAGACGATTCGCATGTTTTCGCAAGATGGAAACATTGCAAAATGACGGTTCTAGACAACTCATAATGCTGATTGTATAAATTTATTGTTTTGGATTGCAGATAAACGCTTTTAACATAGCAACCTTTGTCCTTTATCAAAATGTTTGCAAACTGTAGATCAGGATGACGAGCCGTCTGAGTCTCATCAGGATCTACGCCATTCGTACATACTTTATTTAAACCAAAAATGACCCCTAATACAGCATAATGTAACAGTTCAAAACTTAATATGGAATAGTCTGTGTCAGTTACTTGGGGGTGATAGGTGTAATATAAATATTACAAACACAGATATAAACCACAGTGCATTGTTTCTTTATTGTATTTATAAATCATCAGAAATGGCGAGTCTAACAAATCACGTATCTTTACGCTAAAGCCAGTCTATTTATAAAATGCTAAGAGCTATCGAGACATACACTTGTCACCACGCGAGTGTTATGAAAATTACTGGGAGAAATGTGTTGAATGGCGACTAAGCACACAACACTTTATTACCAGACAATGTTTTAACACGGATATGCCCAGAGATGTGTCATAAAATGGACATTACTTGGTGTCAAAATCGGTACATTTACATGGTTGATAACGAAATAGCAGCCAGATTGGCATTGTTTTCGGACAAATTTTAAGGATAGTTTGCAAACCTCAATCGGTCTTAGATTTCAAAATTCGGTACAGAACCAACAAAGTGAACATTTTAGAAGCCCTGATTGTGACCACTCATTTGAACCGTCTCGTCAATACTGTTCAACTGAGTGACAACACCATATACTTTAATTGAGAAATAAAGCAAATCAATCTTTTTTTTTGTAAATTTTGATACCTGTGAATGATACAGCAAGAAGCAATTAATCATAAGGTTATGTTTGTGATTCAAAAACAAAACAAGTTGATGATAAAAATATGGCTGTGACTGGAATACAGCTCTTAATCTGTTTGCTATACGTAAACCAGCCTTAATGACAATATGGGCCCATATTACTTACATGTTTGACGGCAGTGTGACAAATATGTATATACATACATATCCATATGTAGTGAAGCTCCTGATCAGACTGCATTAATGTGCACGATGGATTGGTTTACACTGCTCACAAATACCAGTTCTCCACTTGCAGTCACATACCATATAAACAGCATTACAAAGATTGCCTTCAATTATTTACAATAATTTTACTTACTGTTGTTATTGGATCTAGAATCAGTAAGTAATTCAAGTGACAAAAAGGCAGGTGTTTAACACTGGTGGGTTGGTAAGTGGATTGTGGACCGTGATGCATGGCTGAATGTGATCCATTTGTAGCAGCCAGAGCTCGAGATAAGATGCATATTTGCATAGTTTACACTCTTATTTTAGCCGGATACGCATTGATTATCAAAAGTGAGAGTACAAAATACGCACAGCAATGTGAAAATACGCATTATTTTCAAATAAGATATTTCTTTAATTTGTATAATCTTTTAAAATTTGTTCCCAATTTAATTAGAAAATCAATAATACATTTGTAAAAGTAAAATACGCATTGAATTTGAAAGCAGGGGATATAAACTCTTTAGACACACAACCTATCTATAACTCTGGCAGCATAAGCACATATCGGACAATGAACAATATGCAAAGGTACCATATTCACCTACATCATTAAAGTGGAAAAAGTAGGTCAAGGACGTGGATTGATTTGTTGGTTCATCTTTGTGATGCAAGAAGGAAGTTGCGAGCAAGTTTCAGTACCTTAGGCAAAGCGACTGTTCAGATGATTTGAACCCATGGTTAATAAGGATTACAAAATTGGTGACTGATGCAAATGACTTGAGAACAAAGGTTAGCAAGGATTTCAGAGCATAAAATTGCTATTGTTTTTTTCAGTTTTCTGCAAACGTACTTTTGGCTATTAAACACATTAAATCTAAACTTCAAATGGAAGGTCTTGTTCATCAATTACAAAAAGGTCACATTCCCAATGATTTTTAATTGATAATTACCATCAAATATATATTTTATTACGAAAAAATGTAGAATGTGACTCCGAAATCTGGCCAGATAGTTTGGAAATGATGTACAGGTAACTTAATAAAAAGATTTTGAAAAAAATAAAACAAATAATAATGCCCATGTGAAAATTGTATTTTCATATAAAACCAATATTTGATGGAATTTCATCAAATAAAAAACAAGAGGGCCATGATGGCCCTATATCACTCACCTGTTGAATGTCACAAACATCCAGCAAATACTGGTATGTATGAAGTTGTCACTACATATACATGAAAATAAGCCTATGGCAGGCAAAAAATGTCAATGCGACAAACTTGAGAAGTCACGTCAAGTTTGGTCGAAATCGGTCTGGCGGTTCGTGAGAATTTTTTTTAATAATTTATGCCATTTTTAGACGGCGGCCATCTTGGATTAACGACGACCGCCATTTTAACAAAACTGAAAAGGCTTTACCAATGAACTATAACTGCGAAGTTTGGCCACCAATGACCAAGCGGTTTGTATGAAGAAGACACTTGAAATCTCTCATAAATGAATGACCTTTTGATCTTTCGGCGGCCATCCGATTCGATGAAAACAGCACCACAGTGATCGCCTCAGCAATGCCTTTGATTTGATATATTATAAGACCATATTACGTCAACAATTAAATGTGACCCCTATTTGGCCCCATTTTTGACCCAGGGGTCACCATTTTAACAAATTTGAAAAAGCATTGTACATCAATCATTACTGCCAAGTTTCGTAGAAATCGGTCTGGTGGTTCGTGAGAAGATTTTTTAAAATTTTGTGCTATTTTAGACAGCCGCCATCTTGGATTAACGATGACCTCCATTTTAACAAAACTGAAAAGGCTTTACCAATGGACCATAACTGCGAAGCTTGAAACCAATGGCCAAGCGGTTTGTATGAAGAAGACGTTTGAAATCTCTAATAAAAGAACGACCTTTTGGCGGCCATCTTGGATGATGTAATCATCTGATTTTGACAAAACATGCTCCTAAGTGATCGTTTCGTCCATACCTTCGAATTTATATATGACATGACCATATTCAGTCAAATGTGTGAAATTTGACCCCTACTTTACCCCTCCAGCCCATTTTTGACCCGGGGTCCACCATTTGAAGGAATCAAAAACATCGTTAACTATCGATCATTTAATCAAGCTTCGTCGAAATCGGCCTGGCGGTTCGTGAGAATAAGATTTTTTGAGAGTTTGACCTACTTTTCTTGGATTTCGCGATGACTATCATTTTAAGAAAAATGAAAAGGCTTGACCCACTAACCATTACTGTGAATGTGGCCAATATTGGCCAAGTTGTTCACGAGAAGAAGACGTTTGTAATATATATTGAAAGAACGACCTTTGGCGGCCATCTCGGATGACGTAATTACCTGATTTTAAATAAAAGCTCCACAGTGACCATCTTGTCGATACCTTCGATTTGATATATGACATGACCATATTCGGTCAAATGTGACATTTGACCCCTACTTGACCCCTCCTGCCCCGCCCATTTTTGACCCGGGGTCCACCACTTGAAGGAATCTGAACCAGTGTTAACTATCGATCATTCATACCAAGTTTTGTAAAAATCGGCCTGGCAGTTCGCGAGAAGATTTTTTAAGAATTTGACCTACTTTTCAACAGCGGCCATCTTTGATTTCGCGATGACCACCATTTAAACAAAAATTAAAAGGCTTGACCAAATAACCATTACCGTGAACTTTAGCCAATATCGGCCAAGCGGTTCACGAGAACAAGACGTTTGAAATCTTTATTAAAATAATGACCTTTTTACCTTTCGGCGGCCATCATGGATTACATGACCATCCAATTTCGATAAGAATTGTACCACAGCAATCGCCTCTTTGATACCTTCGATTTGATATATAACATGACCATATTTGATATTCGGTCATAAATAAAATTTGACCCCGGGGTCACCATTTTAACAACTTTGAAAGAGCATTGTAAATCTATCATTTCTATCAAGTTTCATCGAAATCCGGCTAGCGGTTCATGAGAAGAAGATTTTTTAAGAATGTATGCTATTTTTAGACGTCGGCCATCTAGCGATGACCTCCATTTTAACCAATCTGAAAAAGCTTCACCGATGGACCATAACTTTTAAGATTGCCTACCATGGGCCAAGCGGTTCATGTGAAGAAGAATTTTGAAATCTCTAAAAAAAGAACGACCTTTTTACCTTTCGGTGGCCATCTTGGATGATATAACCATCCGATTTCGACAAAAAATACACCAGAGTGATCGCCTCGTTGATACGTTCGATTTTATATATGACATGACCACATTAGGTCAAAAATAAAATTTGACCCCAATTTGACCCCACGGGCCACGCCCATTTTTGACCACGGGGTCACCATTTTAACAACTTTGAAAGAGCAATGTACATCGATGATTCCTACCAAGTTTTGTCGAAATCCGGTTAGCGGTTCTTGAAAAGAAGATTTTTGAAGAATTTGTGCTATTTTTAGACGTCGGCCATCTTGGACTACATAATGACGTCATTTTAACAATTTTGTAATCCCCCTACTTAAGGATCATGACCATGAAGTTTGGTGACTATATGCCCAATGGTTACCGAGGAGAAGACGTTTGAAAATGTTCACGGACGGACGGACGACAGACACATTGCGGTAACAATAGCTCACATGAGTTTCGCTCAGGTGAGCTAAAAATGTGAGGGTGACTCATTTGTTATTGATAAAAGATATATTTTTTAAGATTCAATGTGCTTAATAGCCAAAAGTATGTTGGCAGCAAAACTTGGAACCGACAGTAAGTCAAAGTAAACAAAAAGAGGTGAATGGCACAGCGGGAAGGTGTGATAAAGTGTTGGTCACATAGGACAAAGAGGTTGTTGATAAAATTAGTTTAAAGCAAAGGAGCAAAGAATTGCTATGTCATTCAAGCGAAAAAGTATGTCAAAGACACAAAGTAGGTCAATGATACTGATGTGTGGGCGAGTTGTGGAATGTGAGTTGTGACTAAGTCTACATAACATAGGCCAAGGGTTTGTTAAGAAAATGACTTTAAAGGTACTGTGTCTCAGATGATGTTTCAGATATCCAATAGGTTGTATTTCGTGTCATGCACAGTAAATGACATATATAAAGCAATCGCACCATTTTATTTTATCATATTCCCCAAAACATTCGTTATATTCAAATACAGAAACTGCGATAAGCCGGGGAGATAATTTGGCTTGTCATAATCTGGTAATAGCATTATTACATGTACCAGAATGTTAATTTCTGTATATATTTGTTGTGAGATGACAATACTATACCACATTTAGAAGAACTTCCCATTATAGAAACTAGTATAATTAATTTAAATAATATAAATTAGTAACCATCGCTTGAAAAACATGCTTATACAGTGGAACCGCGCTAAACCGGACACCAAGAAAACACATGTGATCTTAATTTCAATGAGTTTCTTGGTAATTTATCTCAGGTGATAATGTCTGTCCGTGATCGCATAGCACACAACTATTGCTCAGAATGATCAAATGCCTGATGTACAGTGAAACCTCTCTAAGCCGGACACCCTGGGACCTCCCAGGGTGTCCAGTTTAGAGAGGTTTCACTGTAAATGTTGCGAAATAAATAGCATTGCGTTAGTTTATTTGTCAGTATTATAAGCATCGTTTTAACAATAGGTACAATTGGCTTTAGAAATACGATAAAACATAAAGATAAAACATTAAACAATTGTTCCCTAATCTTTTTCATCATTTTCTAGGCATATCTTAGACACGGTACCAGAACTTAGTCGTTCAAGCAATAAAGTAGGTCAAGGACGCACATAGTTCATGGGGTTGTCATAAGTGATGGAATCCAAAATTGCCAATCGGCTGCTATTTCGGTATCAACCTTGTAAATTTACCATTTTTTGACACCAAATAATGTCCATTTTATGACACATATCCGGGGCATATCCGTGTTAAAACAGTGTCGCGTAATAAATTGTTGTGTATTCAGTTTCTCCTAGTATTGTTTGTTTGTTAGTGTTTAACGGCCTATCAACAGCTAAGGTCATATAAGGCCGGGCAAACGGGTTCGATCCCATTTTAACCTGCTGCATTGGGGGGAAAATCCTAAAATCAGAACTGAATATTTACATCGAGAACAAATATATTCAGCCCTGAAATTAGAATAACCTGACCTGGTGCCAGGTCCATATCACACCAAAGTCACTTGGCCCCTTCCCCTAAAATAGGATTACGAATATCGTAATACTCACATAAGGGGTATAACCAGATTCAACTGTCACATACAAAATGCCAAAGACGTATGTGAGGGCCAAACCAGGTCTCCAGTCGGAATTCCGGTAAGTTTGAACCCGATCGTTAAATTACCCATCGCATGCTCCCACCTGCCACCCACTCCTAGTATTGCTTTTTCCTAACACGCGCGTGGTAATTGGGATAGGTAAAGCACATGGATAGGTGAGTGAGTTGTGGTGAGTGACAGAAGCAAGACACTGTGACCATGTTTCATTAACTTATTCAAGCAAATTAAAAAACAAATGTAGGTCAAGGACATGTATGGGTGGGTAGGTTGAGGGAAGTGATGGAAGGAGTAACCAAATTGTGTTAACATTATTGAAAAAATTACTTAAATGCAAGGTTAACCGAAATCTGGATGAAGATGTGGACGTGGATAGTGACAATAGCTCTCTCAGTTTTATTTGAAAACAGACAAGCTAGTAAGCAGACAAACATTGGTCTCAGATAAATATGTTACCTACCATAACATTTATCTATGCTGTCTGCACCCTCAATTCCGGCTGTGGATCCTAGGCAATTATTACACGTCTTGGTGTCTACCCAGTATGTGTTCTGAGGACACCGGATGCAGGGCGCTACTCCTGTTTGACTGTTTGTATACCCAGGTGGGCAGCTCACTGGAAATAAAACCAGCTAGACTACTGTCTGTTTCACGAAACCTGGACAAGGTTTACGGCTATATAAACAATGGAAAAACTATTTTCGATAATATTAAATGTTCTCAACGTTTTTAAGAATGATCCTTCTTTTTATTTCGGTCTAATACTGATTTTATAACGAAAATCGAGTTCACTTTGGCAATTTAACATGAGAGAACCATATGGAGAGGAGGATTCGAAAAACAGAAACTTTTGAAAATTGCCTCTTAAACCTGGATAGATAGCTTGCAAATGA
The DNA here is from genome assembly GCA_029237695.1 of Conchocele bisecta. Taxonomy (NCBI): domain Eukaryota; kingdom Metazoa; phylum Mollusca; class Bivalvia; order Lucinida; family Thyasiridae; genus Conchocele; species Conchocele bisecta. The sequence continues at coordinate 47,027,037 of CM055267.1, forward strand.
GCCAAGAAATCAAAATAAATTGTTTTTTATGCAATGCAATGTAATAAAAATTAGACTAGGCGGTTTTCGTGAAACAGACGATAGGTGTCTACTGAGTAGGCAATGGGACACAAGATACAGGGCAATATTCCTTCTCAATGATTGTATACCTGGTCAGCATTTCATTAACAATATAATCAGCTAGACAAGGTGTCTGCCTAGTAGGAGATATGGTACAGCCTACAGGGCATTATGTTCAGTATGATACGTGATGACAACTTACAGGTACAGCCAATGTGGTGGCAATCCAGGGACAGCTCCCGTACAGGTATCCGAAAAAAAAACCTTTGGACCTAACCCCATTCGTATGAAAATTACAACATGGAAAACAAACCTTCATTATTTTGACAGGTCAGTCTGGATGGACATAACCCCCTTCATGATTTTGACAGAATCAGTATGGATGGACATAACCCCCTTCATGTTTTTAAAGGGTGGACATAACCCCTTTCATTTGAATTATTTGTTGGAATAAATTTGTGAAACCTGGTATTTGCTACTTTTTTAAATTGTTCTAAAATAATATCATATAATATAATAATAAACAGCAAACACATGTTTTATTCATCCCGGCGAATTAATGAAAGGGGTTTTGTCCACACAATAAAAATCATGAAGGGGGTTATGTCCACCCTGTACAAATCATGAAGGGGTTATGTCCACCCTGTCAAAATCATGAAGGGGGGTTTTGTCCATGTTGTCATTTTCACACGAAGGGGGTTATGTCCAAGGGGGTTTTGTCCTACATTCCTCACACTATGTCTAGTGTCATATACTGTCATTTGGGGCATGGTATGGGGTGGCAACTTACACGTACTGCCAATGTGGTGGCCATCAGGAACAGAGCCAATGGGACAGGTCTCGAACAGTGTCTGGTGTCATATACTGCCATGTGGGACATGGTATGGTGACAACTTACAGGCACAGCCAATATGGTGGCCATCAGGAACAGACACTGGACAGGTACCACACTGTGTCTGGTGTCAACTACTGCCACATGGGGTACGCTAATGGGGTGACAACTTACAGGTACAGCCAATGTGGTGGCCAGCAGAAACAGAGTCACTGGGACAGGTCCCACACTGTGCATGTTGTCATATACTACCATATGGGGCATGCTATGGGTGACAACTTACAGCTACAGCTAATGTGGTGGCCATCAGGAACAGAGTCACTGGGACAGGTCTGACACTGTGCATGTTGTCATATACTACCATATGGGACATGGATGGGTGACAACTTACAGGTACAGCTAATGTGGTGGCCATCAGGAACAGAGTCACTGGGAAAGGTCCCATACTGTGTCTGGTTTGTTTGTTTGTTTGTTTGTTTGTTTGTTTATTAGTGTTTAACGGCCTATCAACAGTTAAGGTCATGTAAGGCCGGGTAAACGGGTTCGATCCCATTTCAATCTGCATTGGGTGGAAAACCACAAAATCAGAACGGAATATTTACATCGAGAACAAATATATTCAGCCCTGAAATTAAAATAACCTGACCTGGTGCCAGATCCATACCACACCAAGTCACTTCCCCTAAAATAGGATTACGAATATCGTAATATTCACATAAGGGGTATTATAACAAGATGCAACTGTCACATACGAAATGCCAAAGATGTATGTGAGGGCCAAACCAGGTCTCCAGTGGGTATTCCGGTAAGGATGAACCCCGATTGTTAAATTACCCATCGCGTGCTCCCACCTGCCCCCCACCACTGTGGTCATATACTGTGATATGCGGCATGGTATGGGGTGATAACTTACAGGTAAAGCCAATGTGGTGGCCATCAGGAACAGAGCCACTGGGACAGGTCCCACACTGTGTCTGGTGTCATATACTGCCATATGGGGTATGGTATGGGGTAACAACTTACATGTACAGTTAATGTGGTGGCCATCAGGAACAGAGCCACTGGGACAGGTCTCGAACAGTGTCTGGTGTCATATACTGCCATGTGGGACATGGTATGGTGACAACTTACAGGCACAGCCAATATGGTGGCCATCAGGAACAGACCACTGGGACAGGTCCCACACTGTGTCTGGTGTCAACTACTGCCACATGGGGTACGCTAAGGGGTGACAACTTACAGGTACAGCCAATGTGGTGGCCAGCAGAAACAGAGTCACTGGGACAGGTCCCACACTGTGCATGTTGTCATATACTACCATATGGGGCATGCTATGGGTGCAACTTACAGGTACAGCTAATGTGGTGGCCATCAGGAACAGAGTCACTGGGACAGGTCTGACACTGTGCATGTTGTCATATACTTACCATATGGGGCATGATGGGTGACAACTTACAGTACATCTAATGGTGGCCATCAGGAACAGAGTCACTGGGACAGGTCCCATACGTCTGGTTTGTTTGTTTGTTTGTTTGTTTATTAGTGTTTAACGGCCTATCAACAGTTAAGGTCATGTAAGGCCGGGTAAACGGGTTCGATCCCATTCCAATCTGCATTGGGTGGAAAACCACAAAATCAGAACGGAATATTTACATCGAGAACAAATATATTCAGCCCTGAAATTAAAATACCTGACCTGGTGCCAGATCCATACCACACCAAGTCACTTCCCCTAAAATAGGATTACGAATATCGTAATATTCACATAAGGGGTTATAACAAGATTCAACTGTCACATACGAAATGCCAAAGATGTAGGTAGGGCCAAACCAGGTCTCCAGTGGGGATTCCGGTAAGGATGAACCCCGATTGTTAAATTACCCATCGCGTGCTCCCACCTGCCCCCCACCACTGTGGTCATATACTGTTGTGATATGCGCATGGTATGGGGTGATAACTTACAGGTAAAGCCAATGTGGTGGCCATCAGGAACAGAGCCACTGGGACAGGTCCCACACTGTGTCTGGTGTCATATACTGCCATATGGGGTATGGTATGGGGTAACAACTTACATGTACAGTTAATGTGGTGGCCATCAGGAACAGAGCCACTGGGACAGGTCTCGAACAGTGTCTGGTGTCATATACTGCCATGTGGGACATGGTATGGTGACAACTTACAGGCACAGCCAATATGGTGGCCATCAGGAACAGACCACTGGGACAGGTCCCACACTGTGTCTGGTGTCAACTACTGCCACATGGGGTACGCTAAGGGGTGACAACTTACAGGTACAGCCAATGTGGTGGCCAGCAGAAACAGAGTCACTGGGACAGGTCCCACACTGTGCATGTTGTCATATACTACCATATGGGGCATGCTATGGGTGACAACTTACAGGTACAGCTAATGTGGTGGCCATCAGGAACAGAGTCACTGGGACAGGTCTGACACTGTGCATGTTGTCATATACTACCATATGGGGCATGGATGGGTGACAACTTACAGGTACATCTAATGTGGTGGCCATCAGGAACAGAGTCACTGGGACAGGTCCCATACTGTGTCTGGTTTGTTTGTTTGTTTGTTTGTTTATTAGTGTTTAACGGCCTATCAACAGTTAAGGTCATGTAAGGCCGGGTAAACGGGTTCGATCCCATTTCAATCTGCATTGGGTGGAAAACCACAAAATCAGAACGGAATATTTACATCGAGAACAAATATATTCAGCCCTGAAATTAAAATAACCTGACCTGGTGCCAGATCCATACCACACCAAGTCAATTCCCCTAAAATAGGATTACGAATATCGTAATATTCACATAAGGGGTATTATAACAAGATTCAACTGTCACATACGAAATGCCAAAGATGTATGTGAGGGCCAAACCAGGTCTCCAGTGGGGATTCCGGTAAGGATGAACCCCGATTGTTAAATTACCCATCGCGTGCTCCCACCTGCCCCCCACCACTGTGGTCATATACTGTGATATGCGGCATGGTATGGGGTGATAACTTACAGGTAAAGCCAATGTGGTGGCCATCAGGAAACAGAGCCACTGGGACAGGTCCCACACTGTGTCTGGTGTCATATACTGCCATATGGGGTATGGTATGGGGTAACAACTTACATGTACAGTTAATGTGGTGGCCATCAGGAACAGAGCCACTGGGACAGGTCACACTGTGCTGCATTGAAGGTGTTCTGGTGGTGCCATCGTTGCACGTATCACATTCATCGGTTGCTGCATTATAAAACTGGCCCGGTCCACACGGCACTGGAAAAATGGTGCCACAGCTGAGAAAATAGACCTTACAGCATTTGTAATAATGGTATAGCCTGGTCAAGCTGCATCTTTCCTGTCGTATGAGCATCTAATCAGTATACGAGAGTAACTGAATAGTGAACAGTGTCCACTTTGATCAAACAGTACCTGCCACAACTATTGTAAGGTTATTTTTGTCAGACAACAGTCTATTTTTAGTGATCTAGTACAGCACCAATGGCATGTATCCCATCACTGTAATTTTATCTTGACTTTGGGCATGGGGGAACAAAGGTATGGTGGGAAATAAAAATATTGATAATGGTAAACAGCACATGAAGTTCTAAGCCAATCGGTTACATGGTAACAAAATTATAGGAGAAATGAGCACATATTCATTTAGCCTGGAACTTGGGCATGTCGGGAGCATGTATGGGGCAGAAAATGAAAATATGGATGATAATAAACCTGCACATGAATTGAAGTCAATCAGTCGTAAGGTAAGAAAGTTATAGCAAAATGGAAAATGTGACAGACAGATGGACAGATGGATGGATGAACAGACAACATTTACATCCCTATTTTGGACGGACGGACGGACGGACGGACGCACAGACGGATGCACGGGCACCCGGACGTCATTGTGATCACTATGTCTCGCTTTCCGCAAGCGGGCTCAACAGAAACTGACACTGAAAGTTGGTAAATTTCTAATACCACACACATTCAACATTATTTATGAATAATACAATAATTACGCCACGGAAGCGGTGTCGCGCTTGCCGAGGCAATTGACAGTAACATGATCATGAGCATGTGCTAAACTAAACATCACAAAAACCGTCAGAGAAGTGCATGCTTAAAACACGAAAAAGGTCCAAGGTTGAAGAAACTTTTTGACAAAGTTTTTTTTAATTGTTTCCACAATCATGTGAAAGTCAAAAAGGTCAAGGTCATGTTAATGGCGGCATAGTGTGTTCCAAATGCTTACATCAGGGTTCATACTCTTCTGTGACTTTCAAAATTAATGACTGACCTATTTTCCACCATTTGGTGTTTTCTTACCCAAAGGCAAGACTATGAGACAAAAATATTATCATAAACTCATCTAATAAATTGTGTATTAGCAAATTCCTCTCGGCCTAACATAAAACGTATATGCAATTCGTTTTAATCTGTTATTTCTGATTGAATATTAGTTATTACTCGGGCCCATCAGATAGTAAAACCCGAAGTCTAATTTTATTGGACTAATTTCTAGGATACTCTTCCAGGAAGCAGAAAGTAAACAAAGAACACTTTTTGAAATACTACTGCATCATAACTCTCATGTAATGCAACGAAATTAGAGTTATATAGTGTATTCAGAACAATATCCAGCAATAATTTGTAGTCTGGTTTCTAAATTTACCATGTTCCTGTTGCCCTTGATTTCACAGGCATTGTTTTTTTGTAATTTCTACCTCAAATACAATCACATGAATGCCTATTAAATAAAGCATGCTTTTCCAACTGATTAGATAAATTTACCATTATTATATGTTATCTCCCTTGGAGATAGCATATTATGTAACGCAAATTTCTATGGTGGCAGCCATTGCCGTGCTGCGCCTAAACGGCGAATACGACCAAGAAAATAGTTCCCAGTGCCAAACTTATCCTATGGCGTTTTGGTCTGTCTTGCTTTGTATCTAAAACACTACTATACTATTCTCTATAGTTTTCACAGTTTTGGGCTCAGTTTATCAGTTAAATTTTAGAAAATACAAATCAAGACATTTTGTGCGTAAGAATACATCAGCTATTATCTTTAGGTCTCACAGGACAGTACGTACGGAGCTAGCTGCAAAAATTCGCCTCCGATATGTTATCTACGGCCGTAATTTGACCCGTTCAAAAATGTCAACATTTAGTTAACTGTATATTTTATACCTTTAACATCTTTAAACAAATAATCTTTGATGTAGAACTATTAAATTGCCAAAAATAATAGAACAGGGAAATCGTTTCTGCATGTGTATGTTCTTTATTAATAATTTATTGATACAGCTTTGACAGTTTTATATAGCTAACATCTAACACGCCATAGAACCGATTGGACAAGAGTGCCGTAAGTCGCAAAATACGCACGTCGAAAATGGGCCAGACAGCACTGATGCATATGTGTGAAGCTGTCACCAAGGCAAGAAACATAAATGAGAATTTGAAACTCTATAGCATTATTTCCTCATCTCGTTGTGCTAAACATGTATACTAATTTAGGCAGAGATATGTAAAGTAGAAATGATATAGAATTGGATACAAAAATGAAGAAAAAATGGCTCAGTTAAAAAGGTGATTTTTTTGTAAAAAAATATTTGTTCGGCATAAAAATACCAAGGTGCACATCTTCAATATGTATAGAAGATGTGTGTATAATCTCAGATCGATCGACTGAACGGTTTCAGAGGAGTTGTGTACACAAACTCTGTACCCAGTATATAATTGTATAGACAAATGTAGGAAAAATGGCTAAGTTTAAAAAGGTGATATTTTTGTTAATTTTTTTTATTTCGGCATAAAAACATGAAGGAGCACATCATCCATATATGTAGAAGACGTGTGTGTATGGTTTCAGACCGATCGACTGAACGGTTTCAGAGGAATTGTGTATACAAACTCGGTACCCTATATACAATTGTATATAACAAGAGATGTCAGAAGACAACGAAGCTCGCCTGTTTGCAGCTTCACTCAAACTTGGCACAGTAGTATAAAAAAAATCATAATTATATAACTTGACCTTGGGTTAAAAGGTGTGCGGTGAACCTTGACATTGGGGTCAGTGGTGGAAGGCGGTCGTGGATTTGATATAGCATGATACAAGCATATTAAGACGAATGCATGTATGAAATATCAATGCGCTCCCTGAAAATAAAAGTAAAACAAAATTTAACCCAACGTTAAGTTTATGAACGCACTAGTTGATGATAGCTATTCACATGAGGAATGCATGTATGAATGTGCTAAGTTTGTGCCATTGACCTTGGGAAAAGGGGTGGGTGGGTGGGTCATGGATTTGCTGTGGCACAATAGAGGATCATCAGATGAATGCATGTATGAAATATCAAGGCGTTCCATGAAACAAAAACATTTACCCCAACGTTAAGTTTATGAATGTGCTAAGTTTGTGACCTTGACCTTGGGGTAAGGGCCGAGTGGATTTGCTACAGCATGATAGAGGGTTATCTGAGGAATGCATGTATGAAATAACAAGGCGTTCCATGAAAGGAAATAGGTGTTATAATACATTTACCCCAACGTTAAGTTTATGAATGTGCTAAGTTTGACATTGGGGTAAGGGCTTTGTGGTGGGTCAGGGATATGCTACAGCATGATAGAGGGTCATCTGAGGAATGCATGTATGAAATAACAAGGTGTTCCATGAAAGAAAACAGAAGGTATAAGACATTTACCCAACATTAAGTTTATGAATGTGCCAAGTTTGTGACCTTGACCTTGGAGTAATGGCTGAGTGGTGGGTCATGGATTTGCTACAGCATGATATAGGGTCATCTGAGGAATGCAGTATGAAATACATGTGAAATAACAAGGTGTTCATGAAAGGAAACAGAAGAGTTATAATACATTTACCCAACGTTAAGTTTATGAATGTGCCAAGTTTGTGACCTTGACCTTGGGGTAAGGGCTGGGTGGTGGGTCATGGATTTGCTACAGCATGATAGAGGGTCATCTGAGGAATGCATGTATGAAATAACAAGGTGTTCCATTAAAGGAAACAGAAGTTAAAAGACATTTACCCAACGTTAAGTTTGTGGACGCCGACGCCGACGACGCCGGGGGTATGCCATAAGCTCTTCTGCATTTCGTGCAGGCGAGCTAAAACTGAAACGTGTTACTAATGCACGCACATACATGGACTAACACTATATCCCCTCTTGCATATCGGCGAGGGGATAATAAACAATAATGTGGATGATATACATTTATCTGTAGCCGATTTCACCAAAATTTGCTAGGCATACTTATCTACCTACGTATACTTTGAGGGTGTAATCATTTATATTTTCCGAAATGCATTATTTAATATAGAACTAACGACTGCATATATTTGATGATTAAAAGTATGCAGAATTATTATACTGAATTTATTAAATTATCACAGCCAAACTGGCTGTGATAATGTAACAAATTCAGTATAATAAAAATTAATACATGTAAATGTAATTGAAAATGTCTCCCTCACATTTGGTCAAATAGGATACAGGTTACATTGTTTGCATTGACCTAATATATAACTGGCTGTGATAATGTAACAAATTCAGTATAATAAAAATTAGTACATGTAAATTTAATTGAAAATTTCTCCGTCACTTTTGGTCAAATAGGATACAGGTAACATGGTTTACATTGACCTAATATATAACTGATAATGCTGGTATACTGCATAGACTAGATACACATATTATCTGGGGCCCATTTCACTAAACTTCGTACCACTAAAATGTTTACAAGTGCTATTTAGGATCGTCTGGAAATTTAAATTGATGGATTTACATTTATTGAGCATAGGCTGCACATGCAGCCTATGCTCAATAAATGTAAATCCAATAATTTAATAATCATAATTTTGCACTTACGAATATTTTAGTTGTACGAAGTTTAGTGAAACGGCCCCCTGGGTCACAACAAATTCGAAACTATGCTTCATTGGTTGCACCTCGTCACATGACATTACCTCGTTTACATGAAGTACACAAGTCCATTTCAACAAAAAAAACACATGATATCTGACCATTCACCTTTGCATGAACATTACCTGATAAATAGAATACCATGCTAGTGTTTTATTTTTATATCAATTAAGTTGGTCATATTCGGCTCAGAAACATAGGAATTCATTGGCGAGCCTCCAACTTCGTACACATTACATAGCTTTGCCTGATAAACTTGATACCCAGACACCATGGCCCCGTTTCACTAAACTTCGTACGACAAAAAAATGTTCGTAAGTGCAAAATCATGATAGTCTGTAAATTTAACATTAACAATATGTTCTTGTAAACAAGCATTGGATTCACATTTATTGAGCATAGGCTGCATATGCAGCCTCTGCTCAATAAATGTAAATCCATCAATTGAAATTTCCGGACGATCATAAATTCGTACTTACGAACATTTTAGTCGTACAACGTATAGTGAAACGGGGTCCCAGCCTGGTATTCTCTATATGCAAATGATGGCAATGATAATATGTGGCTGTGATATGGAGAAACAGTCTGCACAGTTTGATCAGGATCTGCACTATGTGCCATCCCATCAATGAAGCTCCTGTTATGCCTCTAATAAGCAATATCTAAAGGATTGTGCTATTTGAGCATGTGCTGCCCTGGTCACAATTCCAATAAGCCCCATTTCTCCAGTCACAGCAACATTTTATTTTCTCCCTTAGATGGAAACGGCCATCATGATTACTTACAACATTTGTCTTGAGAAGCAATCTGGTAGTAGGAGCTTTTCACGCAGTTAGGTGACAGTGCTAATGCACTCACCGTAGATACATTAATACCTATGTTACCACCGTCACAATTAAGCTGTTTATTCTGTAGTTCAAATATTCCTATGCTCCTGTTTCGTACTGCTGATAGGCATTCATCTCCTTGTGACATTGTAGCTGGAGGACTTAAGACCAACGTCAAACGGGAATCGAACTGCAATGGAAAACAAACAAGTTTGAGCCTGCAAATATTCCAACCCAACTAACAGGGAATCCAACCATATCATGATTACCTAAGACCTAAGAATTTGGCTAACATACAATTTATTAGATGAGTTTATGATAATATAGAGGATATTCCATTATACATTTTGAACAGCGGGAAATAATACACGAGTGTGCGTCGGCTTCCGCGTAAGCAACGAGTGAGCGTAGCAAACGAGTTGCTTGCACGGACGTCGACGGACACGAGTGTATTATTTCCGCTATTCAAACATGTACGATGGAATATCCTATTTATTACACTTCCACGGCGAATATATAAGCGGATTTAGTCTATTTTTAAGATTATAATCAATGAATTGTGATGTGCGCATGAATAGTTATACACAATGACGTGTTTTCCTGCGTTTTGACGTTACGTTGTGTGACGTCAACTGTGACATCATTTAAACATTTTGAAATACAATTTCCGCAGCTGTTTCTATGAGCCAGATATATTTGAGTGCATGTTTGATGTTTCAACATTAACACTAGATTAGTTGAGACCCTTTCCAAATATTCAAATAACTTTATTTTGACTGTAATAAAAATTAAACATTTTGCATGGTAGCTCGTGGTTTCCAAGAAAACAGGCGCGCAATTACGGGTGTTCTCTTCACGGTATATTATTTGTAAGCAGTTGATTACGGATTTTCTCTCACCGCGAAACCCGTGCAAATTAATTTGCAAGCGTGTAATAAATTGTTGTCTCATATCGTATAATTTTCTCTCAATAACAATATAGCGAAGTATGAACGTCATCACACTGCAGATTATTGCTATATTTTAGTAAGCGAAATGGATACGTTTATTCCGCACATTTATACCGTTTACTGTGGTGTAGAGATATATTGCGACCTATTGCCTATAAAGTGGAAAACATGCGGCTAGTACCAGGTGTCATTACCACTGCATGTCACATGCAAAGTTGTTATGTCACAACAAATCCTCCTTACCGCAGCATGTCACATGCCCAGTTGTTGTCACAACAAATTCTCCTTAACGCAGCATGTCGCATGCCCAGTTGTTATGTCACAACAAATCCTCCTTACCACATGATGTCACATGCCCAGTTGTCATGTTACAACAAATCCTCCTTGACTCTCCTGTAGCATATTTCACCAAAATTATGGTTATCTAGTAAAGTATACTTTGAGGGAGAAATTTTCAATTTAAGGATAAATTTATTAATTTATTATACTGAATTTATTACATTATCACAGCCATTTTGGCTGTGATAATGTAATAAATTCAGTATAATAATTCTGCATACTGTTAATCATCAAATATATGCAGTCGTTAGTTCTATATGAAATAATACATTTCGGGAAACATATATATGATTACTCCCACAAAGTATACTTTGCTAGAAAAGTATACTTTGCAATTTTGAAATGTGGCCTGTCGGCACACGAATGCCCCCGCTGGCAGCCAAAGAAAACGAGGCATATTTGATTATAAAATATTTACCCGAGCGTTAAGGTTTCGAACGCACCAAGTCTGTGAGCTTGACCCTGGGCTTAGCGGGGGCGGGACGAATGTGGATTTGTCACAGGGCGGTAGAGTACCATAGGAGCAATGCGTGTGTGAAATGTGAAGCAGATACGAGCAAGTAAACAGAAATTATAGGCCATTTACCCGAGCATTAAGGTTTCGAACACACCAAGTCTGTGACCTAGACTCTGGGCTTAGCAGGGGAGGGACGAATGTGAATTTGTCACAGGGCGGCAAAGGACCATTGGAGCAATGCGTGTGTGAAATTTGAAGCAGATCTGAGGAAGGAAACAGAAATGATAAGCCATTTACCCGAGCGTTAAGGTTTCAAATGCACCAAGTCTGTGTGACCTTGACCCGCTTAGTGGGGCCGGATGAATGTGGATTTGTCACAGGGCGGTTACAAAGGTACCATTAGGAGCAATGCGTTGTGTGAAATGTTTGGAAGCAGATAAGAGGCAAGAAACAGAAATTAAAATAGGCCATTTTTAAACCTGAAGCCATTATTAATGTTTCCCGACACACAAGTCTGTTGAACCTAGACTCTGGGCTTAGCAGGAGGGACGAATGTGAAATTTTCACACACACAGGGCGGCAAAGGACATGGAGCAATGCGGGGGGTTTTTTTGTGGGGGGGGGGGGGATGTGGAAATTTGAAGCAGATCTTGAGAAGAAACCCAGAAATTGATAAGCCCATTTACCCGAGGGCGTTAAGGTTTCAAATGCACCAAGGGGGTCCTGTGGTTACCTTGACCCGGGCTTAAGTTGGGCCGGATGAAATCGGATTTGTCCCACCCCCCCCCCCCCCCCCCCCAAACCAAAAAAAGGGCCCCCCCCCGGGGGTTTTTTTAAAAAAAAAAAAAAGAAAAAAAAAAAAAAAAGGGGCAAACCATTGGAGCAATGCGTGTGTTTGAAATGTGAAGCAGATCCGAGAAAGGAAACATAAATGAATCAAGCCATTTACCCGAGCCTTAAGGTTTCGAACGCACCAAGTCTGTGGACCTTAGAACCCTGGGTTTTAAGCGGAAGGCGGGACGAATGTTGTTTGTCACAGGAGGGCGGTAGAAGGTACCATTGGAGAAAATGCGTGTGTGAAATGTGAAAAGCAGATCCGAGAAAGGTAAACATAAATTATAAAGCCAATTTACCCCGAGTGTTAAGGTTTCGGGAACGTAACGTACGGAAACGCCGGTAACACTATAGCCCCCCTCACCATATTCGGTGGCGGGGGCATACAAAATCCCAAAACCCTGATTTGTTACTACTATTGCTACATTATATAAATATTTTATTTCTAAATTTTGGGATGGGCATTTTATATTTCTGTCACAGGTCCGAGTTCTTTCCAACCTGTTGGTACCATGTGAGACATGTACTTGCTCGACATAAAAAGAAGTCAGATTACTTGTTGTTTCCCACTTGCCAACAGTTGAGTTCAGTATTAAAAATCTAAGATTGGTCAGTAAGCGAGGATTACTGGAATACCCTCCCCTCGCGTGGCCCAGAAACCCCTAAAACAATTAAAAAAATTCAAAAAAATCAAAGTGTGTGGTGGGTCTTGTGACCTTGACTAGCTGGGTCTTATCGCGGGCGTGGCATGAACGTGAATTTGTACAACTAGGGTGGTAGAGGTTCCATTGGAGCAATGTGTGTGTGAAATGTGAAGCAGATTCCGAGCAAAGGAAACTAGAAGATATACAAAACAGAATTTCTCTGATGTTAAGTTTTGTAAAGAGGACCTAAGAATATTTGAGCTTTGACCCCGCAATCAGCGGAATGTTTGTCCACAGCAATGAAATACAGAAGCCTTAGAGGAATGCATGCAATTGCATGCATGCCAAGTTATGACATATTTTCCTCTGATGTTAACGTTTTTTAAAGAGACTTTCAATTATGCGAACCTTGACCCTTGGGATCAGCGAGAGGTTTGGACAGACCGTTGATTTGTCACAAAGCGATGATAGTACAGAACCTTAGAGGAATGGCACAAGATGAAATATTAAGTAATTTTCAATGAGGAAATTAGAAGTTATTAAACTTATTTCCTCCGAATGTTTTAAGTTTTGGTGAAGAAGTCCTAAGTATTTCACACCTCCGACCCTTGGGATCAGCGCGGGTTGGACGGTCGTGGATTTGGTAACAACCATGGTAGTTAGAAAGCCTTACAGGAATGCATGTGAGAAATTTAATTAACATTTTAGATGAAGGAAATAGAAGTTATAAACAATATTTGTCTGATCGGGTTAAAGTTTTGTAAAAGAGACTAAGTATTTGACTTCCATTTCACCTTGGGGATCAGCGGGGTTGGACGGTCGTGGTATTGGCACAGCATTGGTAAGTATAGAAAGCCATTACAGGAATGCATATGTAAACTATTTAAGCAAATTTTAGATGAATGGAAAATAGAAGTTATTTAACAATAATTTCTCTGAAGTTAAGTTAAGTTTTACGGACGCCACGGACGCACGGACGCAACGTAACTGGACGGAAAGGACAAACAAACAACCTGACTCCAGTAATAAACCCCTGCACCCGACAACAACGTTGCGGGGGGGTATAAAAAACAAAACACTTACGTCTTGTGAGGATCGCTGGCAAACATCAATACTATCTTCACCGAATAGTGAATGAATATACCACAAGCTACAGATATTGCCGGCTTTCGAAGTCATTGTCATTAATCAGCTCTCTCATGGTGGAAAGATTCGAAAGCTTTCCAAGTAGTCCCTACTGTGAATGTCCCGATGTGGTGTATCAACCTGTACTTCGGCTTGCGTGTACTCTGGGTACTTCATAGGCTGCAATAAAATGGAGTTCACTGGCTGACAGAATGTAATTGTACCAATTCAACAATCCGAACATTCCACACGATTGCAATTGTAACTATTTTGTTTTTTTAATAGTAAACAAAAATTCTATATTGTGGCTGAGACGTGAGGAAATGGGACTGATTGGATATTTGTGACCAGAATCTAGTTTCTTTCTGCTAAAACAGCATGCTCCTTTAGCCTCGATAAAGCGATCTTAATATTGCTTGTTAGAAGTGCATTAACAGGAGGTTTTTCATTGATGGAAAGGTGAACAGTGAGAATCCTGATCAGACAGTGATGACCAGCAACAGACAGTATCCTGGATTCACACTGAATCGCAAAACCCAAAAGAAGCCCATTTCTCGAATCACAGCCACGTATGAGATTATTGAAAAAAAATTAAAGAAATACAAAATATGAAAATGTCATATTTAATGAGAAATACCAAATTGAAAATCATTGGAAATTAAAGAAGGGAAAAACACCCGACACCCTCCCCCCCCCCCCCCCCCGGAACCAAGAAAGAAGAACAATAATATAGATTTGAAGGGGAGGAAAAAACTATGTTTTATTGTAACCAATTTTTATAATTTAATATGTATAAATTCTCCCAGCTGAAGTCAATAATGGAAAAAAAAAATGTTGAAAAGCGAAAGTGGGAATGGTTTAAAGTTGCACCCAGCAACATCTCAGGTCCATATAGACATGTTGGAAATGGAAAATACGTTAGTATTTTTGAACTCACAACCTCCGGTAATTGAAGTCCAAGGCCCCCCACCAATGGTCCATCCTAAGTTATTTAATGAAATTTGAAACAAATTGGTGAGAGCAAAGTAAGGCTAATAACACAACAAGAAATGGGGCCTGATTTGGGTAACAAAAAACGAATGACCCCAGTTTGCAGAATTGGAGAAACTGTGGCCAAAGTTAATTAACGAAAGTGATAAATATTCACCAATCACCATTTTATTTGAAGGTCAAAAAGGACAAGGTCATTAAATTGTGTGGCATATATTGGTTACTAGATTAATATAATATTATAATTTATATAATAAATTATTCCATATAAAACTTATATTTATTTTAAAGTAATTATTAATTAAATATTATAAAATTTATTAAAAAATATATTAATATAAATCTTTTAATCAATTTAAGTATTCCACAAAAAGTCTGAAGTATTGAAACTAATTAAAGTAATTCCCATTCAAGGATATAGAAAGTTTGATTGTCAAGTGGTCACAAATGGGTCAAGGTCATATTAAGGGCAGTAAGGATGGTGTTGGCATTTTGTCCACCTCAGGTATACTGTGTTGAAATAGATTTAGTAATCGTTTCAAGAAGAATATGAAGTAATTTAGAACAAAGTTCGAATCTCTGACAAATGTTTTAAAAGTGGGAAAATATTTGTCAAGGTCAAGGTCAATATTAAAGGCAGCATGTATGTTTGAACATTTGTCCACCCAGGTATAAGCTGTAATGAAATATTTCAGTAATCCTTATAACAAATTTTCGGAAAACTCCGGCGAACGTTCTTAATGTGCCGGACAGAAAAACGGAACAACACGGACAGACAACCTCCCAAACACTAGATTGCCTCTGGCTCTACTGAGACCGATGGCATAAAAACAAAGGTATTTTTACAAACTAGAAATCTGTCCTTATGGACCCTGAATGAACCCCACTAGGCTGCATATATCAACAAAAGACTGTATGACCATGTGGGTCCATAAGCACAGGTTACATGAATTACACCAAATGATAACTCCATAGAGTTATTGTACACCGTCCAACATGTAAAAAACAGTGCAAGTAATTTAACATGGATCAATATTAATTTCACTGTGTAAAAAAAAAAAGCCCCCCCCCGAGGAACAACCGAGTTAAGTGCACCAAAGTGGGAATAGATGCCTCAATTAATTATAAAAACAGGACTAGAGCATTAAGTTTGTAAAATATGGGTTATGCCCCTAGGCATACTGGACCATAAAAAAGAACATGAAACGCGAGGTCAAAGTCACAAAACAAAATGGCTACTAAGTGTTTCAGCGACCATTTTGAAGGTGACAACGTCAAGGTCATGTTAATGGTGGTGCGAATGTGTGTTGACAAATGTTTCAGGTGGTTTCAAGTGTCCAAGTAATTGAAAGGCAATCATTTCGCATAATCTTGAAGATAATTACATGTTTGGAGAAAGTCTTACAAAACTTTTCGACATAAAAAACCCCGGGAAAAATTGCTAAGAGTTTCAGCGGACATTTCAAAGGTGACCAAGGTCAAGTTCGCGGCTAATGGTGGTCCGCGAGTGTAATGACACATAAATACCAAGGTGGATCTTTCAAAGTGTCCAAGTATCGAAGCAATCTTTTGCGTAATAATTGAAGATAAATGTTTTGCATGTTGGAGAATAAACTTTAACAAACTTTTCGACGTAACAAATTTAAAAAACGGACAGATGTATCGGACGTAACGTAACCAACAAGAGCAATGCAAAACGGAAGGTCTAGGTAATATGGAAGGTCAAACGTAAATCTGCCTGTCTTTGATGTAGAGCATAGTAGCCGATTAATTGCGTCAAGTTTTGGGAAGTTGTATGTGTTTATAGAGGCAGAAGAACTGACTTAAATGCCACAACAGGTGGTCAGGATTGGCTAAGTCATGTTTAAAGAAAGGTCACATTACCAAAATAATCACTTATGTCCCTTTCAAAATGCTCTGAAAAACAAACCAAAAGCGTCCACCCTAACAACCAGATTTCCGGTTCGTTTGTATTTTATTTTTTTAGTGATATTTAAGATTTCCTTCAATTGCAACCGTTAATCTGATACCTATTGGCTTGAGCCAGGCAATGAATTAAAGTCATCGCTTATCTCTCCAGTTTATGCGACCTACTTGCGCGCAGGTGGTGCAGTAAAAAATAAAAAAATCGCTATGACGTAGCAGTAGTACAATTTTTCCCTGATTGGTTGATAACAGGTTTCTTATAGAATAAAAACGTGTGGAATTTAACTGACAAATCATTTATTTAGTTTGTATAAATCGTTTAACATATTCAGTTAATTCGTATTTACTCATTCACCTTATTCATGTTAGTTATACTTTGGATTAATTAATTTATACGCTGGTTTGCAATGGCCAACGAGGACGAACCGGTGCGATAGTCCGGGTTTTGTATAATTACGCTGGCAAACAGAACAAGCCGAGTCAAAATCTCCGAAAAATTGAGGAATTAAATGTTTAATTGGTATTTTTGATTACACATTAGGTCCTTGTTTTGTTTTTTTACAGAAATGTCACCGACATTTCGTGACACGCGTGTGTTAGCTACATTCAAAACAGATGCCGCATTAATTGTCCGGCATAAAGCAAAACAATTTAATTTATTCCGCTGATTTGAACCGCTGGTAAATAGTGGGAGTGGATTTTGGGACGTGCATTACTGAAATCAACGAAGCCACACCCATTTCAATGCTGAGTTGGTTTAATTTTTTGTTTTGTTGGGGTTTAAACGGCCTATCAACAGCTAACGGTCATTTAAAGCCGGATCAATGGGTTTAAGTACTAAATCCCATATATTACCTGCACAAAAGCATCAATGTTTAACAATGTTACAATTATAAAAAAAAACAAATGGGGTAAAAATGGGGGGAAAATCCTAAAAAAATATATATTCAGCCCAGCAAAATCAGAAATAATTCTTGATTATTTGATAACCAGTACCTCACCACCACCACCAAATCACATTGGCCGCCTCCCAAAAGCAGTAGGATAAGTAATTAATCTTATTACATTTTATAATGGGCACCAATAAACCCTAATTCAACAAAGAGCCAAAGATAAAAAACGTACCTGAGTGTCTAAACCTGGCAAATTCGTACATTCCTATAAGGAGGAACCCCTATCGTTAATTTACGCCATCGCGTTCGCCCGACCAAACCACCCACAGCTGATTGGTTTTAAAATCCTTTTGTAATCAATCGAAATCCGTAACCAAACGTGTGAAGCTACGTTCAAACGTTTGTCAGCCGGATGTTCAACAAAACCCCCAAAATGGCGGCATAGCAAAACCACTTATCTGATGACATTGACCGCTGGCAATTAATTAGGTCGAAGTGGATGTTTTGGGACAGGAGTTATGTTTACAATCCGTGAGGCCACACCTATTCCAAGCTAATTTGATTTGAATCCAGTTATTTTGACAGATAGGGGCCCCCCCCCCCTTACTTTTTCGACAGATATGGAAAAATCGATAACACCCTGGTGCACAATCAGGATGCTTCTTCCCTACAAGATTCGGAAAAATCAAATAATTTTTTGAAAAATGGGGATTGTTTGTTTCTAAACAACCTGCAATGAATTAATTGATTTTATTACATGATTAACATATTTTGTAACTTTGAAATATTAATATTCCCACTCTTATTTATTTTATCCGTGAATAGGTTAAATGCTTACTAGATTTCTAATAATATTTTTGCCTACGGTCTTGTTATTTTTTTCAAATAAATAGAAAAATTTGGTAATGGGACATGATGTAAAAAAAATTTAAAAAACTACAGATGTTTTACCAGAATAAAATAGTTGTTTTTTTTTTCCAAACTGTGGATACAAATTGATTAAACCATAAAATTGGTACTAGACGAGTCGGTGACAGGAAATTGGTCTTGTTTGTGATTTGCCAAACCAAGTGGTAGGAGATTATCCTATATCACACGCAAATTATTTGGTTTTAGCCTAAAAAAAGTGATCTAGAAATTGCTTGTTAGTGCTTTCATTGATACTAATGGGGAAAAAAGGGGTAAAAATGCAGATACTGATCAGTCTGTTTGCGGATGCACAGGCCTGATCTGGATCAACACTGGATCAAACCCCGTGTTGTTGTTTTCAAATATTGATCCTCACCCAGTCGCAGTGGCACCCGGGCGAGGTAATTAATCCGCTCTGATAAGTACAGCGGATGACACAAGCTTCATAAACAACGGTCGCCGCGGGCAGGTTATCAATTAATAATCAACCCCAGCCGCGGAGTAATTCGGTCACTGGTCCTCCAGTGCTTTCCACCCCGTGGCAAATTGGAGTGACCTAATTTCCCCGCCGCAACTCGGCCCCTAATTTGACCCCAATGTGCTTGCATTGTAAATGGACAATGGCCCGCCCACAAATAGTTAACTTAATGACATTTTGACCAGCAATAGCACACCTCCATCTACACACCTGACATATCTGGTAAGTTGTCTACTCTGTTACGCTTCCCTGGTGACTTGATTTAGGCATTAATAATAATAATTAACTAATCTGGAAAAAAAAATAAGATTAGATTGTAACCTGACGATGTAAATAGTACTATACTAATAACAGACTGGTTATCCGACAGCTGTTGAAAAATTGCAGGTAATGTTTCCCATTTTGTCATCCAACAGTCCGCATTTCAGTAATGTATTTTTAAACTAACAAGGTTCCATTCTTATACTTTATACAGTAACAAATTAGGGTATGTTTATGTTAATTACCAGAAGGTCTAATAAACTCAAGTTGCTAAGGAGTCTGTTTGAATTAATTAAAAAGCATACTAAATGGCAATAAGCCTACCATTAAATTTCAGAAGTACTAGGCATACGTCATATACCCACGTTGAACAGCTAATGGGAAATAACAGTGGTAAGCAAAACAAGGGGAAGTATTAGTCATGTCAGTCCCATGAAAAAACCGCTGACCGGAACATGAAATCAGTAAAAGAACGGCACATAATTGTCGGATAACAGTGAAATTTTTTATTTTAATTTGATAATCTAAATGATACATACACAAGTGTTATCGCGAAAACAGTAACCTGGTTTATACCTCCTATCTAGAAGTGGAAAAAGTAGGACACAAGGTCCCATATAAAGTGAAATGGAAAATTTATATGTCCGTTATTTTCGATGTTGATGCCAGTAACCAACTTTAATGACGGTTGGGTAAGTTAACTCCAAATAATTGGGGAGGTAGTGTGGTATCTTGGTCGGCTTTAGCCCTGTCTGTAGAGCCATGGTTACGATTAAAACCAAGAAGGTCTTGGGTTTCAGAACCCCGGGTCGGGTGCACACGTTTTTCTCAGCCCCACTATTGCCAAGTAATAATGGCCCACCACACCACCCCCGCTTCCTAATGAACTGGAATGAATGCTTTAACGGCCCATCAACACAACAGAGAAGTAATCGATTTAAGAGGGCCAAGCAATTTCCGATGACGAAGAAAAATAATAATATCAAATTAGTTAATGTTAGATGTTTGTAGGCAATCAAACTGATTAGGGTTCAAAAATAAAACCTATGATAAACCAATAAATTGAGCAATTTAATTTAAACAATGATAACAATTAGATTTTCCGATACGAGTTGATTTCCATGGAGAAAGCTAAAGTCAAACCTTCAATATTCTCCACCTTGGAATAACTCCGCAAGTGAAGTAACATTAAAAGTGATTTGCGTCGAAAATCGGCAAATTCGATTACAGTCCAGTAGGAATGTGATTGCACGGTAAATACCCGGCGTGGCATGGAATACCCCATGCCATGAGGAAGCGTCTCAGCATATTGAGCAAAAATCCTATAAGAAAGCGTTAGTCGTTGCATGTCTGATGAGTAACCAACTAAAAAGACCAACTTCAATCCTGGCGGTAACATGTCTGTTAGCCAGGAGTCCATTCGCCCAAAGGTTCGGTTTTCACAGCTTAAGTTTAAGTTTATCTTATCAGTTGAGCAGATCCCATCGAGGGTCTGCATTGTACCGGAGACGAAACCAAAATAAATGTTTGTTGGGGAAACCAAAATAAAGTTTTACAGGGGAGATAAAAATAGAAAATCAAGAGGGCCCATTGGTTGGCCCTGTATCGCTCATCTGGTTATTTATTTTATATATACAAAGAAAATCTGAGATGAGCTATATAAGCATTCCATTATTCCTAACAAAGGTTTTTGTCGAAACCAGTCTGGTGATATATAAATGGGGAGACAACGTTTATTTTAAAATATTTTTGTCCAACGTTATTAATATACGGCGGGCCCATCTTTGGATTATTGTACGATCTCCCAATTTGAAAATTCTGTAAAATATTTTCACCGAATGACAATAACTATGAAAAGTTTGGCTAAGCGGTTAGTAAGAAAATGCTTGTTTGAAAGCTCCTAATAATCCAAGATACTAAGTTTGACGTTTTTGTCGGACATCCATTGCATTACGTAATCATCAATCCTATTTCCGATTTAAAAAAAACGTTATCAAAAAAACTCCTTCAACGTACCTTCGATCGAAGAGATAAAAGAGAGAAAAAAAAAACAAGACCGATGAAAGAATAAGAAAAAACAAACAAGAAGAAAAAGAAAAATACTGAAAAAAGAAAGAAAAAAAAAAAAAAATAAAACAAAAAAACAAAAAACCAAAAAAAAATTAAACATAAAAAAAAAAAAAAAAAAAAAAAAAAAGTAAGTATTGAAACAATAAAAAAAAGAAATTAAAAGAAAACCAAAAAAAAAAAAATAAACAAAAAGAAAAAAAGGAAAAAAAAGAAAAAAAAAGATTTAAAAAAAAAAAAAAAAAAAAAAAAAAAGGAATAAAAAAAAAAAAAAAAAAAAAAAAAAAAAAAATTGAACAAAAAAAAAAGGAAACAACTGCCCGCCCACCCCCCCCCCCCCCACCCCCCCCCCCAACCCCCCCCCCCCCCCCCCCCCCACAACCCAAACCAAAATCCCCCCCCCTCCAACACCATCCCCCCCTCCCCCTCCACACCGGCCCCACCCACCCCCCCCCCACTCACTTTTCAACCCCCCCCCCCTCCCCCAACAAAAGTTGACCCCACCAGAGGAATAAACCCCGCCCAAGAACCCCCCCGTTTGGCCCCGCCCCCATATGCTCCATTGGGCCACCATTATTTTAACAAACAAACTGAAAGAGTTTGAATGATCAATCAATTCTTTGCAAAGTTTCGTCGAAAT